>ML739039.1:10139-231868 GCA_009193565.1 Aspergillus coremiiformis | reverse complement strand
AAAAAAAAAAAAAAAAAAGGAACGACGTGAAGCCTGGTAATACCACAACCAGAGAGACGGCCGTGAGGGTCAGCCTATTATATATCAAAGGAAAAATTCCAACGCCCAAGCCCAGGCATCCTCTCCTGCAGAAGGTCTAATTATTCAGAAGCCCAGCTGAACCCTTAATAGAATCTAAAGCAGGCCCATCCATGACTCCAGTCGTTCAATCAGGTTATCCGGCGCTTCCCGAAAGATGAGCAGTGGAGATCCAACCCACCTGGGCTTGGTGATGTGGCCGAGTCTGATCGAGGTCCCAATTCCAGATTGAAGATATGTTGGAAGACCGCCGAATTGGCTTCTTCTTGGCAGTTTCAGAGAAGGCGTGGCGCTCGCACACTCTTTGTCGCGGTTGGTTTTGGTGGAAATTCTCGGTGGAGCATGTTGGCTAACCAGCATGATGCCTGCAGGCCCATCCAGTCGTTGTTCGCTTTGTTAAATGAGGTCGTTTCACACTGAGTCAAGCCGATCCAACATGCATGCAGTTGGGGGGGGGGAGGGAGCAAGGGAAGCCTGCCAGCATGGCCCATCTCGCTCTATCTAGACTAGATAGACGGTACGGGGTACTCCGTACCATAATGGCATTCACGGGGAACACGGGCTGTGCGACGACTGGCGGATCTTTCATTCTCGTCCTGGTGGAGACTCCATCCAAGATCCGGTCTTGGCTTTCCATCTCGGTCTGATTGGCGTATAGATACGAGAACCACCGAGGGGCACTTGGAAGAGGATGGGAATTGCATCGTGAGATCCATTCTCTTGCATACAATGACGATTCTCCACGGCTCATGAAATAAAGAAATCATTCTCCATTCAGAACCACCAAGAACCAGGCTGAACCAACTTTCTCCTTTATCCATTCATCCATCGGCTGACCCCGATCCGATCGGCTAAAAATAGCCATTGTGATTGCCTTGGTTCGGTGTGAATGGCTGGGCTATATTGCCCTGGTTCTTTGGCAGGCTCTCCCCCCTGGGATCTTCTCGGTACCTTTCCCTGTCGACTACCCTTGGCGTCAGGACTACAGTGGATGTAAGCAAGTACCAATAGATCATCTCCTGGGGAAAGAATAGGGGGAAATTGGGATCCAGACCAAATTTTTCGTAAAGATATACCATCCCAAGATCCATACGAGTATAGGGCAAGACAGTCAGCTGACTAGTACAGTGAATGCCTTCAAGAATCAGAAAAGCAGGGAAGATCCCACACGAGATTTCTACAGCCACTGATTACTAGCATTCCACCACAAAGTCCACGCCAGATGATCAATGCGACGAGTTGCAAATATATATATATATATACTAATATCTCTCTCTTTCTGGATCTCTCCCCGTCAATCATTTCACATGATGAATATAGGATCACCTGGACGGCTTCACTTCTAAAATTATCGCCAACGGGTGAAAACGCAGATCGGATGGAATACACAACATTCATCTGCATGATCGGTTGATTGTGAAACCTGATGGCAACTCAGAGACGGTGGTCAAGAAAAAAAAAAGCTGTCTAGTGCTGGGTCAACCCTGAGAGGGATCGAGACTCGAAGTCAAATCTCAAGCTTTTGAGAAGGATACTGTACATCTGTCTGTCATATGATGGATGCCCGTTCCAAGAGCGTTGATCAGTCTCTGTCGGATAGAAGGATAGTGATCGCCATAGACCACGAAAGATCACTGCCTGCAGAGATCCCTTAATGCAAGGTGAAACGCTGTAGACTGACGCCAACTCTGATGCGAGACTCCAGAAATTTCTAGCTTGAACCCAACCGGATTTGACTGATCTACTCGGTGTTCCCCGCAGGTTTTGCTATCCAGGATGACTCTGGAGAACTGGTCTTGACTCTGAAACATTCCGAAAGGAAGGAAGAGAACGTGCTGATCAAAAACCCTAAGTCGACCGTCTGGTTATACCGTCGGAATATGGGGTCTACGTTTATCGCCCTCCACCAACTACGCCTCCAAGATACCTCGGATCACCCGTCGATCAAAGAGAAACCCCCTCCCGAAAGGACCGGGCATATTTTGAGGGATTGATCGACAGGTGGAGACATTCCCCTGAGTTTTGACTATACATGCATCCATAGTCCACAGATCCGAACTGAGCCGTAGAACCACTTCATCTTCAGCAGACCCTGGATGTTTTGCTTGCATTTGTATCAAGTCGGTCACGGAGAGATTATGACAATTCATCTGGGGGGATACGCCCCGGTTGAGCTAGAGAGTAGGGCTTGTCGCACTTTGAGACAACGCTTGCCACGCACTGATCCTCAGATTGATCGTCTGATAATCGAGGCATCGTTCATCCTCCGAGAGATCACTGGAATCTTTCGTGGTATGGTCTGAGTTCGATCGACATTCAGGCAGATGCAGGTACAGGGACATACATTCTGAACGTTCTGCAAGTGATGCCAGTGGCATTTGTCGGACAACAAGAGATGAAACAATAGTAATCTAACCAGATGAAGCAGATCAAGTCGCGGATGTCCACTGGAGAACCTCCCGTCGATCGTACAGGGTATGTATGTACATACATCGATGATCCAGAAACCCTCGAAAGAATGAAACCAGACCCACCGCCGATCCTTCTTCCCTATGGAGTAGACATGATGTCCCTGCTGTCAAGGCGACAAAAGCTTATCCCGGATGTGATGTTGGGATAGCATGGGAAATGGGTTATAAAGCCCTTCATCTTCACCCTCGTCTTCCGGTCTGGTCCTCATCCAATCCATCCACTCTCTTACATTCATTCCCTTGAACGATTCATCCGCAGAGCTGGACTCTTGTCACTCTTTGATTCAAAAGAAAAACCCCCCCTCCCGTCCTTCCTCAAAAGCCAAGATATGAAGGCTATCGCCGCTCTTTTGCTCTTTGGCAGTGCCATCGCAGCTCCCACCCGGGCCGTTGAAAGAGACTCCCAGCTCGAAGCGAGAGCTGAGGGGTCTACCTACGATGGCTTGACTCCTAACATACACGGCGCGGCCGTTCCCCGGAGCGATTTCGTGGCCAGAGATCCTGACCCCGTGCAAACACCTAGCTACAACATGGGCGGACCGAATCGAAACGCAATGGGCACGCCTATTCCCCGAAGCAATTTTGCAAATATGGAGGATGACGATGAAGATGAAGATGACGTGTCGATTCCTAATACTGTTCGAAGAGACGCGTCCCCGGCTCTTAACGGTGATGGAGTTGATATGGATCGATTTGGCACACCCGCTCCTAAAGGTACAGGCATATCCGTTCCTCGAAGTAATGTTATAAACATAGAGGATGATGACGATGATGACACGTCCATGCCCATGGCCGTTTCTCGACCAGGCCTCTCACACGGTACCACTCCCATGGGGAATATTCCTGGTTCTGACGGTGACGATGAAGCCAGTGGTTCCCCTCCTAAAAGGGGGCTTAAATCTCCATCTAGGGGCGGCTTGGGGCCCATTTCCTCTATCCCGAGCCCTGATGGCGCTTCCTCCGGTGGTGATCTTCCTGGGCTTGGTAGTCTCCCTGGGCGGCTTGGTGGCTCTTCCGGCGGTGGCCTCCCTGGGCTTGGTAGCCGTGGACTTGGTTCTCCTTCAAGTGGTGGCCTGGGATCCCTTTCCTCTCTCCTCCCGAGCCCTAGTGGTGCTTCCTCCGGTGGTGGTCTGCCTGGGCTTGGTAGTCTCCCAGGGCTTGGCAGCCGTGGACTTGGTTCTCCTTCAAGTGGTGGCCTGGGGTCCCTTTCCTCTCTCCTCCCGAGCCCTAGTGGTGCTTCCTCTGGCGGTGGTCTTCCTGGGCTTGGTGGCAGCCCGACCAGCGGCGGCCTGGGTAGCCTGTCCTCTCTCCTTCCCTCTGGCAGCGGTCTTCCTAGTCTCCCTGGGATTGGTAGCCGTGGACTTGGTTCTCCTTCTAGTGGTGGCCTGGGATCCCTTTCTTCTCTCCTCCCGAGCCCTAGTGGTGCTTCTGGCAGTGGTCTGCCTGGTCTTGGTAGTCTCCCTGGGCTTGGGGGCATTTCCCGTCGAGACCCTGGTGGCGCTTCCGAACTCCCCGAACTTCCCGAACTTCCCAAACTTCCCAAGCTTCCCAAACTTCCCAAACTTCCCAAACTTCCCAAACTTCCCAAACTTCCCAAACTTCCCGATGTCCCCAAAGTTCCCAAAGTTCCCGATGTCCCCGATGTCCCTGATGTCCCCGATGTCCCCGATGTCCCTAATATTTCCGGCCGGAGCAGCGGGGGCTCTTCGAAGTCCATCTTGGGAGTGAGCAAACGAGAAGGCGATATCCCCGAAATGCCTGAAATGCCTAAGATGCCTAAGATGCCTAAGATGCCTAAGATGCCTGAGATGCCTGAGATGCCTGAGATGCCTGAGATGCCCACACTTTCTGGTCGGAGCAGCGGGGGTTCTGCGAAGTTCATCTCGGGATTGAATAAACGACAAGGCGACATGGACGAGAATGATGTCACCGATAACAAGGGTTGCCAGCCTCTGACCTTCATCTTCGCCCGTGGTACTGGAGAAATGGGCAATATGGGAACCGTAGTGGGACCCCCAGTTGCCAAAGCGCTGGCCGCATTGAACGGAGGCAAGCTGGCCGTGCAGGGTGTGGACTACCCAGCTGATGCTGCCGTAAGTTGATATCCATCCCACTGCCCCGTGAATGGCCCGCAAGCTAATCGAAGGAAAACTAGGGAAATGCCATGATGGGTGGCACGGGCGGTCCGAAGATGGCCGAAGTCATCCAACAGGCGCAGAGTCAATGCGCCCAGACCAAGATCGTGCTGGGCGGGTACTCGCAGGGCTCGATGGTTGTTCACAGCGCCGCTGACAAGGTGGACGCCAGTGCCATCTCGGCTGCGGTGCTCTTCGGTGACCCGATGAAGTCGCAGGCCGTTGGCAAGGTGCCGTCTAGTAAGGTAAAGGAATATTGCGCTATGGGTGACCCCGTCTGCTTGAACGGCATGGACACCATGGCCCATGTGAGTTACGGTAAAGAAGCCGATGGTGCCGCTCAGTTCATTATGCAGGCTGTTGGCATGTAAATTCGACCCGATAGCCTTGTCATTCATTAGTATAATTTCGAGATTCATTCAGGAGTGAGATTGGATGGATCCGACTGCTGAACGTTCGATTCTGATGACTGGCTCATAGATAGTTGAATATATGCTTCCTAGGATTGAACCTGGGTACATTGAACGATTATTCCCTATCCATTAGGGCCTTGTAAGCATACTGTGTGTCTATATATTGTGCAGAGTCAGTGGTTTTGAGCACAGCATCACAGTCTGGAAGACAAGACTGGAATCTGGCGACATCACCCTGCCAAACCCAGATCCACGCTCCTGGTGACTGTGTGAGTACCGCCTCGAAGGGAACATTAGAAACAGTAGTCAATCCATCTGCACAGATATCAAGATAGGGAATAGGTCTTGTCATATCATATGCCGGATCACAACTTCCCCGGGGGCATCTCCCCACTCGACAGATTCAATATTTGACCCAGCTGTTCCAACAGGTCTGTGATCGGAAATCTTCGTGCATTGGTAATATCAACATAGAAATAAGAACGTGTGTATATGAACTGCGCAGCGCAAAAGATGGATATTGAAACGGCACGCCATGACAAGGACTGCAAAGAGGATGAACAAACAGATGTTAAGAGCCAAACTGGCTTTAACTACATAATTTACATAATGAGCAGAGACCCCGAACAGTATACAATGGAATCAGTCCGTCGACTTCGGCAGCTTGATCCAGTATTCACACAATTTCCCATGTGAGATGCATCTCCACTGTTCCAGCTGGCGCTCTTCTTCCTGTCCTCCCTTGAGTGGGACTTTGTTCCCCATCCCGAGGTTGTAGGGTCGATAATCAGGATCCCCACGTAGTCGATGGAGCACACTGGAATGGATCTTGGCTGACGGGGGTAGTGGTCTGCGCAAGCCCCCGCCGTGCCACCGAGTTTGATGAACATTTCCATCGGGTGCGACCTTGGGCCGTTTAATGGGGAGATACTCCATCAAGCGCCAGAAGAGAGTCTCGACGCCTCTTCCAGAGTCATAGCCTAGGGAGTCATGGATCTCAGCCTTCTCGGCAGCGGTCACCAGATCGGAATCATAGTCTTCTATCTTCGGGTTGAAGCACCCCTGCTTTTTGAGTTGGAGAGGATCGAAGGTGAGGCCGGCCAGAATGGCTTCCTGCACCATCCACATCAGCGGTATCTGGCTGGGCGCCGTCGTATCGGATGGCCATCCACCCCCGACATCACTGTGGTCCCCGGCGAAATAGACCTCCTCATAATCGCCGTCGATCTTGGTGTGAGGAACTCCATTCATTGCTGCTTCCGTATTGGCCGCCCATGAGCTAACGCGAATTTCCTTGGCCTGTGCCCCGAAGATGGGAGGTGGTTCGAACAGCACGGGCTGAAATTTGATTCGTTTCTCATCAATGCTGACGGCGTGTCGCATGATTCGGGGACTCGGCTGAACTTCGGTGTCCTTACCAACATCCCGGTTGAACTCGGCCACACTGTTGACGGTATCGAACAGCCCGAGGAAATGGACCAGCCCCGGAGATCGGCACATCGTTTCTCGGCTCAGGCGGAGGCACGCCTCGGCATCATCCCTCTCCTTGCCGGGATCCGCAAATTTCCATCGTGTGAACGCCTCCCAGACGAACGGAATGATCTCTTCGTTGTCAGCAGAGATCAGCCCGGCAAAGTCGAGCATTTCGTTGAGGAATCGAGCCGTGTAGGCGCCGCGGGAGAACCCAAAGAGATAAATTTTCGACCCGGGAACCCATCGGCGGGCGAGAAAGCGATAGCCGGAGATGACATGCTGATTAAATGAGGTTGCAAGCGCTTGGTCTATGATCTTGCTGGTGGGGAGACTGCTAAAGGGCTGGTAGGCTAGACTGGCAAACGATCCGACGGTCACATCTGTTCCTATACCAGCTATTGAAGGTGAGATTTAGATCGGTAGGATAGATCTCAAGACAGTCACCTACGTTGATAGTAACAGACTAGATGTACCCGTTATTACATCACAAGGCTATCTGGCATGGTTGAGATAACTCACATCGGTCGTCCTTGGTTCGGTCAAGCATGCGAAATATCTTGAGAATATTGCTCCCGTCACCGTCCGCACGAAAGGTGTTTCCGGTGCCGTCGAAGCATAGGACCAATTCTCGGATGGGCTGGTCCGAGTCCTCATTGCACCCACATGGATCTGTTTCCTTACACATAGCTGTATTGAGTGTAGTATACCGGTTTGCATGATCTGTGACCGGTGAGAGCCAGACGTGCCCCATTTTAAGGCTATCAGTCAGGCTCTATGGGAACTACTCGGTCCATGACCCGCGCAATCGATACAGGGTGTGAGGTGTTCACCCCGCTTGTCGTACATGATGCATGGCTGAGTTTGCAGATCCATACATAATCTCAATAGCCTCGCAGTTGTGCCTTGGGCGTATTGGTGGTGATCTCGTACACCGCCCCGGTGCTAGGATTGGTGAGGCTATTCATAGGATAGTAACCATGCGAGTCCGTATCGAGAGGTATATCCTGCCTCAGTCAGCGTAACTGACCAATAATTCTCATCAATTGCGAATATCATCCCAGATTCCCAGTTGACGGTTGGGGAATGTGGCGATACCCGAAGGTTGGGTATGCTCAGCCTTTTTCTTTTTCTTTTTCTTTCAAAAATAGATATCTTCCAGGTGAGTCCATGTTGCCTTGAGATTCAAGGGTAAAGCTGAGTAAGATGACAGTGGTGAGGCTTATGTGGCCTTGACTCTGACTAGGTCTGACTCGTTTCCTGCGGGCATCCTGAAAAGGACTCAGTCCGTTAGGGTTCAACGTTGGATCCTTGTTAACGTTCCTGAGAAGATCAAGGAATATCCATGTATGGCTCAGTAGAAAGTCGGTCCAATGAAGAAATGTATTCAGCACTGTCATGACAAATACAAGCAACCATTTACGCAACTGCAGTATGTGATACCTTGGCAGTCGAGTATTCTCGCTTAGGCAACCTCGAAGGCAACGATAGAAAGCATACCACGTCATCATGCAGTGCCATGGACTGGGGTTCCTCTTGCTAAAACCTTGGTACGGCTGGATCCATCTCATGGACGTGCTCCTTCGCAGACTAAAAATGGGAACTGCATCGTCTTCTTCCTGTCCCCATCATTGCTTCCTATATCATCGTCCCATCCCTCGATATCCTTCTCCATCGTCCATCCTACCCATACCTTGACCTGTTCGAATCCCACCTCTTTTAGTAAATCCTCCATCCACTGACGCGGAATACCATGACGTTCCACGCCCTCCAGCTTCCACTGGGGATGGAACTTGATCGCCTCTGGCCCGAAGTCCTCAAAGTCCGTCAATGCGATTTTCCCCCCAGATCGTAGACAGCCAAAGAGCATTTGCAGAAAGGGCCGAAGATCCGGAATATGATGTAAGACTAGATGCGACAAGGCCAGATCGAACTTTTTCCGAGCCCCTGAAGGATCCTTCTCATCGTCGGGAGGTAGAACAAGGTCCTCGGGGTCCTCGAGCAACTTGCAAACCGGCACAATATTTTGCGGAGAGCCAGGTTGCGTGATCTTCCCCTTCAGCATCTCAATCATACCCTCTGCCGTATCGACGGCGACAATCTCGCGGACCAGAGGCGCTACCCGTGTACTCAACAAGCCCGTTCCACAGCCTACCTCGAGAACGTCAATGTCTGTTCCTTCGGCGGTTTTTTTGTCGTTCGACACCGTCTGAATGAGGGGTCGGAGTGTTTCCCATGCGAGGCGGGTCGCCTCTTGGACAGCAGGATTATTGTCCCAGTTGGTCGCTTCGGCATTGAAGCGCTCATTGCCGGCAGCTTTTAGTATGTTAGACATCCTGTAGTATATCGTCTATCCTCAGTCTCCAGCGGTGTTCTGCAAGACGCCTGTAGTGATGTTCGGTAATCTGGGTTCTTTATCTTCGGTAAGTTCTCAATGCGGGGTTTAGACCTACTGTAAGGAGGCTCAGTTTCCTTGGAACTGGGAAGGCCGCTTAATACGCAAGTGGCTGAATATCTATATTTCAGGCTACCCTGCCAATATTTCATTCAGTATTGCACTTTGGCAGATCAGTAGCAACTGACTGTCAGTGGAAAGACGTCTTACATACTGGGGAGCTGCTCAATGGAAGGATGGGCATCTGAAATCAGCGTATCTTTACTTAGTTAAGTAAAGGAAACAGATGACCAGTATGGTAGACTCGCATCAGCATGTCTTGGTATATGAGGACCATTGGCTGTGGCCGTCTAAACACCTGCAGGGCACTTTCAGCTCAACCAAAACCTGTTCAGGCGAACAAGTCGAGCCATGGCGACTACCTATCAGTTATAGCGATCGCTGTTTCCGCGTAATCCGACGTGCATGAGCTCAAAAGCAACTGGAGATGACCAAAAGCGGGGAGAAAATCCGGTCGTCACCCTATAAAAACAGGAGGAGTTTTCAGATTCCTAATTGACAATTCTCATTTCACATTAAATTCCATCCCACAGTCTGTCTGGTACGCACTGTACATTGCACTCACCTCGCGGTGCTTTTCTCGCGGGCTGCGCGTGTCGCTCGTTTGTACTGACAGTACATTTTTATGAAGACGAGGAACTAAACTCCGGTCGCACGAAGTGTCTCCCAGAATGCTTCTCAGGTATTCCATCTCTTACTTCGCCTTCCTTGTCCTAGCAATCGCCGTCGTCGCGGCGGCACAATGCGACCCGAACACAATCGAAGGTCTTCAGCTGTCAAGCATGGACGAAATTGTCAACGTCAACGCTCGAGACACGAATGAGAATTCGGAGACTGTCACAACTGTGAGCTTGGATGATGAAGACAGCAATGTTCCGGACAAGACCGATGCGGATGCGATTAATCTCCTCTCACTGTTCCAACTGTGCTAAAATCAAGAAGAAGAAGCCTAAGTTTAAGGGAAATTGCGATCCCCAGAAGAGTCTGGGCTGGAAGTCGTCTCACAACTGCAAGGGAACAAGCTATCTGTGCGTACAAAATGGGAAGGCAACTTGCTATGGCAGACCGCTGTCAAAGTTGAACATGGAGAATGGGGAATGTTTCAAATAAGATGGAGGGGAAATGTTCCAGGCTGAGAGGGTAGTAGAATGGTCTTCGCATATTCAACAAATATATGCTCATTGGATCCGTCTGTTAACTCCTGTGGTTGTGTTGCCTACTCGTCGGGTCGGAAGGAAATATGTATACAACTTAAAACCAAGGTGTCCTTCTAATCGCAGGGCCTGTAAACGGGTCATTTATGAGAAAGTTGGAAAATTCAGGAAGAATGCTCGTCGACCGGCAGCTCGACTTCTCGGTGCTCTCGTGTAAAACTAGCTCCCGAAATATCCCACAATGTCCCTGCGACAGCATGCTGGCAGACCCATTCCTGACAAGTGTCGATCATATCATCCTCTAGATCAGGTGGCACTTTCACAGAAATATAGTCCAGTGAAGGCATTGCCTTCAAGGTCGGAGTATTGGATTCAGCTGCGTCGGTGTCTTCAAAACACGTTATCTGCCCCAGGAAGCTCGTCTTCCACCCTGGCCCGCACCGCTGGAGCTCGAGCTCGTAATCTTTGGCAGTATTGACAATAACAATGCGCTGTAAGGACGACCACCAAGTAATGCCCTTTAGTGCCGGGTCTATAGGTTCCCATAGACAGTCCGGTCGGGTGAGAAACAAATGGGTGAGGTTCGAGCATTGCCGGAGAGCTTGCAAAAATCCAGGCTCTTCCACACTCACATTGTAGAGTGCAAGGCGTTTGAGATGTGGCCAAAATGACCATACCGGTGGCTCAGACTCATCGTCTGTCTCTTTCGTATCGAGGTACAGTTCGTCTCTCACCGAACAGAACTCTTCGAGCCGTGTTAAGCGGACAAAGGCTGCGCGTAGTATTTTCCGCAGTCTCTGTTCGTCCTCGTCCGGATGAAGGGACCGGAGTGGTATATCAATCACGAGGCGCCGTAGGTTGCCACCTATGTGCGATAGTAGTTGATCGACCCGCTTTATCACGCATGGCTCCTCGAGGTTACAGTATGGGAATGGAGCCAGGAAGAGTCCCACGGGTTCTGGTTGCCGTTCACCATCACCCGCGTTCAGTTGTGACAGAACATGATCCAGGCGCCGATCGGAATCAAGATAAATGCAATGCTTGAACAGAAGTCGCTTCGCCGCCTGATGGGTCAGGCGAGATGCAAGCGTGAAACTCATCAATGTTTGGGTCACTGGGTCCCGGGGCGAAAGTGCGACGGGCGCTGCCGGTGGAATGAGACACTCAAGAACATGTAGAATGATCTCGGCTGGGAGTTGAGGCATAATTCTTTGCTCTTGATGTCCGATGTTGTTACTACAGTAGTAATAGTATTTGGTTATCGGTGTCCGGTAGATTGACGGGACAATAGAACAGGATAGATGATAGTAAGGAGTAGTATCAGCATTCAACTTTTGAAGTCCGAAGAACCCCTCGGGGATGATGAGATTTTGCAAGGATTTCAGGTACTGTACTGTATGTATGTACTTATAGTAGTACAGCAGAGGTACCTCGAATATGTCGAGTGGTTACAAAAGGTACTCCCTCTGTACGGAGTACGGAGTAAACAATGAAAAAGAACGAGTCGACAACACCCACCAATCACGAGGAACCTGTCATGTGCCAACTCTTCCTTACTGCCCGAGTTCACTCAGGAACTCTCCATGAGTCTCTCCATCCATGGAGCCCTCGATATTCCGATGGATCCACGATGGATATACGGATATATACTTTAGGGCTCAATCCCATCACTTCCACTACCCCTAAAAACTGAACTATCAGCACTGCTATACTCTCAAGAACTATGAATCCCCAGCTTGGAATCGGAGAAAAGTATATGCCTCACTTAGAAAGACGAGAACTACTCCGTAGTCTGCTTGAATTGAATAGTCTTGGCACGTGATTCGTCCGCGTCAAGAAACATTGAAGTCACTTGACCTCCACTCCAACTCACTTTCTTTTGCTCTTTTTTCAATCCATTCACCCAAGAAACAACTCACCTCCGCCGCCAATGGGCCTCATCAAGCGATTTCTGAAGCTTACCACCTACGGCGGTCTCGCCTCGGCGGGTACCTTCTTCTACACCACGCGCAATGACATCTTCGTGGCCATGCCACCCACGGATCCCATCTTCCAATCCGCCGCCCACCGCAAACTGAATCCGTCACAAAACCCGACTACCCATGATCTCTGTATCCGCAAAGTGCCCCTGTCCGATATTAATCCGACGTTGTTAGAGAAGAAGGGCAAGCTGGCCGAAGCCTTCTGTGCCGGAGTCTGGAGCGGCTGGGGTAAATCCGATCATACTCAATCACTGGGTCCCAGTTTAAAGAGCATCGCAATTAACGTACCGGAATGTGATTAGGATACGCCATCCAACGTGCCATCCTCGCTCAGAAGTACCAAGGTCCCGAGACCGCGACCCACCTCTGGGAACCGTCGGAATTGAAGTCCTCCACCTACGATGTCGGCACCCTGATCACCGATCACTTCGAAGTCATTGAGAAGACCCCCGAGCGGATCGTAGTCCGCTGCGGTGACAGCCCCCGCAACCAAGGCATCCGTGAATCGGACGGTCTGTTCGAAATGTCGGCCGTCGTCAAGCCCGAGGACGGAGTGGCGGAGTTCGCTCTCAAGAGCTGTTTCTTCCAGGGACAAGGCACGGCTGAGGGCCAGCCAATGCCGCCGCACATTGTTTGGTTGCATAAGCAGTATACGAAGTTGTGGGCGGAGACCGCCATTCGGAATGTGTTCCGCCAGTGAAATCGCCTGGCTATATGATATTCGACCCTGTGACTCTGTACCAAAACACCCTGTTGGAAGCCGAGCTTGGATGACACCGAATCCCTTGGGTGGATGCGAGTGTCTTGGAGGAGGCGCTGTTGTACGCTTTGAAGAATCGGAGAGCGAGAGCCCATTGTGATTTCTTTCTTTCTCTCTTTCTAATTACCGGATATGAATGATAAACTAAACTTGGATTCATTTCATACAGCCTGATAATCTTGAATGATGATGCTGGAGTGTCTCCATTCTAATGAAAAGCCACCATGACTGTGCATCAGCAGCAAATATAGCTAAAAGAAAGAGAAGACAAAAAACCTGTTCACATTGTCACACTTTGCATAGAGTTGTGGGTTTGTTCATGCCAGATCCATAGACTAAGAGAGAGATACCAGTCCATCATCCGAACATACTATCGGGGCTTCATACAAGGTCTTCGAATCGCACCAAATGATTTAACTAGGCACAAAGGATGTATTGAGCCATTGACTCACGTTTAACAATAAAGCAAAAAGAAGGTTAAAAGAAAGGTTCATAAAGGAATGTCCACACATCGAACCACCTAAGCATACTATGATAGCCCATACTGTAAGTTGTTGAAGGAACAAGACTTGGGGCACTGGCATCATGCTATATAAATCCATTCTGTTGCTCGATGTCCTCCAGTATTTCCGTTCTCCATCGTGGACTTCGATACGAATACGTCAATCTCACTGACCATTGACCACTGACCTATAAAAGAAATGGTCAAAATCACCTTGCGCGCACTCGCTCTCCTGACCATATTGGCCTCTACGACAACCGCCAACCTTGACAGCGAAAATACTAAGAGAGGCCGAACGCCATGCATAAAGGACAAAGCCTACTGTGGATTCACCTTGGAAACAGGGGGTATATTCCCACACGTGGAAGATCGTGTTGAACGTCCAGGCTGACTCGAATACAGGACCCTATCTTCAGCAAATGCAGGGGCTGCTTAAAGATGCTGGCCTCGAGCTCAGTGCCACACATCAACACGACAGTCTTTTCCAGTGTGGCTCTGACGGTAAGCTCAGCAGCGTTCGATATTGCGGAAATAAAAATTGCCATGGTAATAATGGTTACCCTGATCAGGGCGATAGTTGTGCTTGATTTGATGGACTGTTGGTGGAGGTACTTTTAACGGGATGGCCAAACTGTGGAAGATGCGATCCAGGGCTTTTTTTTTGTCTTTCGTCCAAAATGAGATCCTTAGTATATTCATGATCGAATCTGACACTACATAGATCGATAGTGGACAAATGAACGTCTCAAGCTTGATCCATACTTGGATACTTACTATCCATAGGTACCTGTTGAGGTACCATCTCCCCTGTGATCGGCATAGAACCCTGATTTCCATAAACTTGATAGCACAACATAGGGTAGGAGATCTGACTAGAACCGGAATTGAGTAGAGGGAGGGGGGATGAGACGATTGATATCGGGCTGCGGATATGAAGAACCTCAGAAACAAAGACCTCGTTGTTCAATCCCTTGACTAGAGGGTCTCAAGTGATTTATTCCAACCGGTCACCGGACTTCAGACAAAGGACTTCAAAACTCCTCCTATCTTCATTCGCTCCTGCAACGCAAAGCGATGTTTCAGGTCGAACAAAGGCTTGATCATTTTTGCACCGAGAGGACAAAAGGAATAGTTCACAAGGACTAGAAAAGTTCTCGACACTGTACCAACAATTGGAGAATTTTTCATTCTTTCCCTCTTCTCAGATCGCCGTCGTTGTATATTCAGGACGTCAATGAAAAGCAATCAAAGAACCAAATGACAAGAACAAATACTGTATCCTACCAGGATTGAGGCATTTTCTAAGACTCACTATATATAACCATTTCCTTCGTCATCTATCAAGCGTGGCATCGGCATCCAACCCCCAGGTCTATACTTTGCCAACTTCCAAATTCAAGTTACGCCAATACAGCCCCCTTTATGATGGTCCAAATCAGTCTGAGTTTACTTGCTATCCTGGCTATCCTTGCACCGTTAGCTGCAGGAGAAGATGGGACAAAATGCACGCCAGATGCGAAGTACTGTGGTAATGTACTTCGATATAAGAGTAAGTCCAAGAAAGCAGTGCATGTGCATGATGTGCCTTGAATTCTGACTTGAAAATCTAGTGGGCATGGGCAAGGAGGTGATAACGGCACTCAAAGCTGCCACAGAGCCCCATGATGACTGGAATCAAAAACTGAGTCTTTTTCGATGCAACTTGGATGGCGAGACTCTCTCCTTTATTGCATTTTGTGGAGAAGGTCACTGCGCTCCACCAGACCCTAAAACTAATAACACCTGCGGTTAACTTTCACCAATACCTCAAATAGAGCAGACGGGAAATTGCGGCGAGCCCCTATGATCCTTTATGACTCTAGATCCCAGCCATGGATGGATGGCATGTCAAAAAGTCTCCTTCCTGGAGGCATCAAGCTTAGTAACTTCTCCCTTCCCTGAAATCAGTACTTTTGAAGGGCCGTCATTGAGGAATCATGCAACGCCCCAAGCCATGAAACGATATATACTACTAGATTCGGTGATATCAATAGGTACGGCCGTGCAATTCCCTCCTTCGGATATAGCAGATGCGATGCATCTACGTTTTAAGTTGATCATCTTGCATGACTAGGCTTGTTTTACTCCATGGAGAACGTTATTTTCACCATTGTTTCGGGACTTGGGGTTGTGGCATGACGGTTGATGTGATGTATCTCATCCGCGCTTCGTGTGGGTATTTGCGTTGTTAGGGGGGCTTCGCTTGGACCAGACATGTAAGGGGTCAGGGATTAATTGAAGTTTGAAGGAAACGGATTTCCTGGTTAGAGTATTCCTGCTGCTTTTTTTTCCCCTCCAACTTCTTCAGTTTGGGTGGTGGATGGCGCCGAGCGCGAGTTGTATATTAGTATCTTTTTACCGACTACGTAGAAGTATATCATACGCACTCTTGAGAGCGCTTAGCGTACGGTCAGAATTGTCCTGGAACCACGGTGTTTTAAATTGAAGTCAATATCATTAGAAACTCAACCTAGACTCATCACAGCAGCATCAAGGAGAGGCCTGCACGGGCACAGCCTCAATGACACTCTCCATGCCGGGACTCCCACTCCAAATACCGGTTATCTCCAACCCAGCAGCACCCAACAGGTTCCTCCATTGACGCTCCGACCGCTCCATTCCCGATCCAATACTCATCATCTGGATATCGATCGAGGCCGACAGCAGCGGCGCGTCGGTATCCGGAAGGACAAAATCCACAATGATGAGGCGCGAATACCCGGCGCTCATGGCGGAGATGGTATTGACCAAGATCTTGTGGCAAATGTAGTCGGGCCAATCATGGAAGATAGCGCGGAAGTAATACGCTCTGGCGCCTGAGTTTGGAGAAGATTAGCTTTGTGATACATGATGTTGGCTGGGTTTCAGCCAAGACACAGACCTTTAACCGGCTGCGGGTCCAGAAAGCTATACGCCATGGTCTCGATCGCCTCGCCTACAGTCGCGGAGTGGATCACTTTCGGGAGGTCCTGGAGAACCAATCGCCCAGTCACATCTGGGAGCGTTTCCCGGACGCGAACCAGGTCATGGCCATGGTTTCCCCCCACGTCGACTAGAAACACGGCGCCATCATGATCGAGAGCCCCGTCCACCAGTCTGTGGACGGGATACACGTCCAACCACGAAGGTTGACCCTGTCGCCGACTGGACATGTAGGAATTGAACTGGGCCTGGTGGTCTTTCCGCTGCGCGAGCCATTCGAATTGGCTCTGTCCTACAGCCCACCGCATCGGGGACTGGGAGTACTCCGTGGGCACGATGTAGTGGTGCTCGCGGAAGTACTCCGGGAGCCTGGAGAGAGTGGCAACAGTCAAGTCGTATCTGCATGCTTCCCGTCAGTTATACACCAGAGTCGCATGGAGCAAGTGAAGGGGAAATTACATGCATGGAATGCCATCGCGTCCAATCGGTTGCGTCAAGGCGATGGTTTTGTTGGTGGGACGATACACCTCGGGTTCGACGCTCGCACATAGACCTAGGGCTGTCATGACTCGCATTAAGCGAACTATGGACATTAGCCATCGTTTCACACCCCCTGTTGTATCCTGTTCATACCGATCAGTTCTCTCTCAGCGCCGGTAGACTCGGCGAGCTGTGTAGCCGAGAGGCCTTGTTTGGGGTGTGCAAGCAGCATAGGAAAAATGTTGAGGTCCATGACCGTACGAAGGGCTGCATTTTGTGGGGGCTACGGAACCCTTTAGCCATTGTTTCAGTTCTCAAGTAACATGATGGGTAGAGGATACCTGGTAGACCAGCCGGAGGACAGTCTCCGTCGGCGTTTCAACTGCGTACTTTAACTGCTCAATCAGTGCCAGGAAGTGGTAGTGCGACGAAGCGGAGCAAGCGGAACTGGATTCCTGTAATGCAGCTTGCTTGATATCTTCCACCAGAGAGAGCAGTCGTGATGTCTGTACTTGGGCTTCCATCTTTGTGCGGTTGGGATGAGACTGAGGTCGTGAGTGACCAGGGCGCAGATGCCAGGTATTTGAATCATTAACGGATGTGTTACAAGGGAGAATGGAATAGGGTAGTATGGGAGACTTGGAAGAGGGTCCATGATCCAATAATTGATGCTGGTCGCCGTAGCTGGTAAACAACAAGCCCAAGTGAGATCATGTCATATTAGGAATCCATTAGGGACCTAGGGTCAAATATTAGGGATCATCATCCCGGTGCCATTCAGCGCCGCCAAAAATAAAACTTAACGGCTTTTCGTCCATCGAATAACGAGTGGTTGTGGGTCACACCTTGTTCCTGTGTCATGTTGTCCTTCGTCTCCACTGCACGGAAATCGCTTGATGCAATCCAGACCTTTGTTGACTATGGCAGTGTCGCGCAGTTTTCCAGCACCACCCCGAGAAACCAGTTGCAAGGAAGGTGAACGGCATGTGGACGTCCTGGACTTTTCTAATCTATCCTATCGGCTACAATGGTTGAGCATCCATTCTGATCACCGCTCCGGCTTCAGCCTTTGCGTGGAACCTTGGTCCGTCCGGTCGAAGCTCCGTTGGCTCCCCCAGTCAGCGATGGGTCAGCGTGACTAGAGCACAAGGCCCTTTCGGACAAACCCACTATTTGGATCATAGAATCATGGCTGTGAAGCTGTGGCAGCTGTCGAAACTATCGAGCAACTCGGATCCAAATTCATGCCCCCTCCAGCAGGGATCTCACGAACCCAAGAGGTCACGAGCAGTCTCGAAGTGGTCCTGGAAATATGGATTTCATCGTCCATTGACCATCAATAGAGATTATTGCACCCGACGATTAGTGGTGTACACAAACTACTACCCCGCCCCCAAGGGCCACGTTGGCCGAGTACCTACGGAGTACGGAGTACTCCGTAGTCCTGGCCGTGACTCTGTGAAAGCACAGATGGGATATCTCCGGAATCACCAACGTAGACGATAGTACGGAGTAAAGCCCCGACCCTCGGGCTATTGCCAACGATCTAGAGGATCATGGCTGAGGGTATTAATTGTCGAACAGGGATCTGGTTGGATAGATCGACCGAGATGCAGTATTGCTTTTTTGGACTGCACTAATCGCACACTAGTGATCGGCGAGCGGCTGAAAAGGCGAACAATCGGGGGGAAGAAAAAAAAAAGAAAGAAAAGAAAGAAAAGAAAGAAAAGAAAAGAAAAGAAAAGAAAACAAAAGAACAGAAAAGAACAGAAAAGGAAAAGAAAGGAAAAGGGGATGGGGCATATCGTATACGTACTAAGTTGTAAAGGGCAACTGGACAGGTCAGGGACTGAGGATCGACTCGTCGACCCGACCCGCTGGTTTAAGGCTGGCTAGTATCGGACGTGCCAATAGTGAAGTCCTACCTTAGGATCCTTCGTCCAGGAACGGAAGAAATGCGAAAAAAAAAAAAAAAAAAAAAAAAAAAAAAAAAAAAGAAAAAAAAAAAAAAAAAAAAAAAAAAAAAAAAAAAAAAAAAAAAAACAAAAAAAGAAAAGGACAGAAAGGCAAAGGTACAGTGTCCGCTCCCAAATGAAAATCATGCACACTTAGATTCCTATTCATAGATTCCCATAGACCTCTCCTTCCGTATTGAATATTATGCATCTCGGACCTCGGTCGTAGCATTGCAACAGAACAGCCCCCACAGAAATTTCCTCATTCGAAGTAACCGCTCAAGACACCGTAGGGAGTCTAAGAGGCTGCCACGACTTCAGGCCATCGAATTCAATTGAGGCTTTTCCGGATCTGCGCGGGGATTGTGGTGGAGTGATGTGAAGCCCGTTCTTTGCCCCTACCGCCAGTTGATCCAAGTCGCAGGGAAACATAATAATAAAAGATCGTTGGTGAATCGAGTGGCACCTACTACTCCGTACTCCGTACTCTGTACTGTATCAGAGGACAAAAGTACCTGGACCCAGGGCTCAGTTTCGGCCAGCCGGAAGGAATTTAGTGGCTGGGTCCACACAATATTCGACGCAACTTGAAGACTCCGTACGGAGTACAGTGATGGAAGTTGATCGTGCTTGCACAACAATCAAGAACCAGGTAGCCGGAGCTAGGAGCCAGTCCCTTGGGTTGCATTGGTGATGGCGTTACTAGTAGTCCGTAGTGCAGTTCTGGTCAATGAATAGTGGCTGTCTAGATCAATGCTGAGTTTGAGATATCCTTGCCCTCTGGAATATCCTGCAATCTCGATGTCCGCCACCACGCGCAAGGATTGGCCGGGGAACTAAACACTCGGAAGCTGATCGACGATCCCAAAGCTCCACTCCGGAGAGTATTCAGAATTCAAGATCCAAACTGGACCATAGTGCATGAATGATACCCCTGGTCCCCCTATGACAGATCATTCATGGACCCCATCGTCATGGCGGTGGCCATTTTGTGGATGAAGCGGCATTGAAGTTCAGCGGAAAAAAAATCTTGTCAATCCACTTGAATATCAAACTTGCCTCATGTGGAAGGTCACGAGAACCGAAGGAGAAACAAGACAAACTTCCATTTCTGGAGAACTTCTGCCTTTAAATACACCCGAGTATCTTTTTCACTTCGTCCTCAATCTTCCTATTCAATGACTAGACATTAGTTTTCCCCATCTGTTCACTCACCATGGGTATCCCACAATATACAACTCAAGCATCAGATCACGATGCTTGCAAGACGACACAGCCTGCACAGTTGGTTACTCGCTTTGGTCACCTTCATATCCTGGACGACCTCATCCGCTTACGTGCGGCCGATTCAGTCCAACTTCCCATCCTTGCCTACCCCAAATCTTCCAGTCATGGCACTACCGCCTATGAATACTTCACCGGCCAAGATCTAGACTGCATGGTGGATCAAACCGTATCAAAATTGATCGACTGTGGTTTCAAACCGGCAAGTACTCCAGGCCTCGCGGAAGGCAGTTGTCCGGAAGAACTGAAGCTCATACGAATAGTAGCCTCGGTATGATGAAGCCGTCGTCGCCCTCTTTACACCATCAGACCTTAATATGGTGGTTACTTTCTTCGCTCTCAGCAGGTTAGGATACATAGTGATGATGCTCTCTCCACGGCTGTCAGCCGCTGCGTGCGTATCGCTCCTGGACATGGTCGGCTGTGACACCGTTCTCTACGGTCAAACACCAAGCATCCGCGCCACAATGGGTGAGATTCTCCGTCTGAAGTTGATCGCATGTCGTCCGGTCATCCAAAGACCGTCTCTAGATGACCCACAAGAGACCGAAATGTTAGTGCTTCACCGTAATCGGAATCCCGAAGTCCAAAGACAAAAGATCGCATTAATTCTTCACTCGTCCGGGTCAACCGGGATGCCAAAACCTCTGTATCTCAGCCACAAAGCAATCATGACCCACCCATTGCGTGGCCCGGGACTGACATCGTTCAATTCCCTTCCGTGGTATCATCTCCACGGGTTATCGACTGCCCTGCAAGCAATGTATATGAGAAAGACAGCATATATGTGGGATGCGTCCCTCCCGCTGACAGCGTCCTCGGTGACCTCTGCGCTTGCGGCAGCCCAACCAGAATCGGTTCAGGGCGTCCCTTATGTTCTCCAGCTTCTAGTCGATAGTCCAAAGGGCCTGCATGCCCTCAGGCAGTGCAAGCTGGTAACTTATGGTGGCGCACCATGCCCTGACGAGCTAGGTGATCGACTTGTGGCGGAGGGAGTACGCTTCGGAGGGTCGTTTGGTTTGTAAGTATTGCTTGGACCTCTAATCCCGTCTCTCCGAACACCTCGATACAGTTGTCTAACAACCTCCTAGAACGGAGGCTGGGCTGGTGGCAGAGTCGATCTCCCGCCCCGCGGACGATCCATTTTGGGATTATATGAAGTTCTTTGAGAATATTCGCCCATTCATCTGGATGAAGCCCATAAGTAGGGACCTGTATGAATGTGTTTACCTCGCGGGCCATCCCGCGCTCACGGCATCGAATTCAGATATGCCTCCAGGGTCATACCATTCTCGCGACGTCTTCACGCCACACCCTACTATCCCGGGTCGATGGAAGTACGTGACCCGATTGGACGATCGGATCACTCTCGTCAATGGGGAGAAGGTTTTGCCCCTGCCTATCGAGGGTGCGATGAAGCAGAGCCCATTCGTTCAGGAGGCAGTTGTAATTGGAGTAGGCAAATCCGTCCCCGGCCTTTTAGTCTTCCGGTCAGAGGAGGCAAAGGACTTCTCCGGTGAGGTGTACCTGGATCTCATCTGGCCCACAGTCAAAGATGCGAACTCCCGAGCAGAGAAGTTCTCCCAGATCTCTCGGGAGATGATAACGGTCTTGCCGGTGGACTCAGCCTGCCCCCGCACTGATAAGGGGTCGGTGATCAGGGCGCAGGTTTACGTACGATATGCTGATGTGATTGAGGATGCGTACACAAGGCTGGAGCAAAACGCCGACGGTACCCTCGAACTTGATCATAGCAGCACAGAAACGCATCTGATGAGACTTTGTCGAGAAG
The DNA here is from genome assembly GCA_009193565.1 of Aspergillus coremiiformis. Classification (NCBI taxonomy): domain Eukaryota; kingdom Fungi; phylum Ascomycota; class Eurotiomycetes; order Eurotiales; family Aspergillaceae; genus Aspergillus; species Aspergillus coremiiformis. Next base: position 209,976 of record ML739039.1, on the reverse strand, counting down.
AGCTTGGGTTTTCCATCTCCAGCGTGAATTCCGACTTCTTCGCGGAGGGTGTTGATAGTTTAAAGGCAATTCATTTGCGTCGGTTGATCCTTAGAGATTTCAGAATCTTGAACAGCAAAAGTATCAGCCAAAACATAGTTTTCGAAGCAGGCAATATTGCTCGATTGGCAGAAAACATCCAGGCCATCCAAAGTGGTCAGGTCACTAAGGTTGAAGACGAAACATCGTTGATGCCAGGACTGATCGAAAAATACTCGTCCTTTCGCGCCCACACACCAAATCCCGGTTTAGTCTCAAGCAAAAGATGTGTAGTATGTTTGTTCAACCGGTAGCCTGTCGTTCCTCTGCTAATTTCACCTAGATCCTCACCGGTGCCACGGGCTCCATTGGCGCCCACACGCTCTTCAAGCTTCTGAACGATGACACCGTATCTGCTGTATACTGTCTGACACGAAGAGAACAGCCAAAGGAAGAAATCCTGGGTGCACTTGCAAAGAAAGGCTTGGAGGTCATGCCTTTCCGGACCAAAAAGATTGTCGCGCTGAAGAGCTCCCTGGACAAACCTGATCTTGGCGTAGGCGAAGATATGCTTGCCGAGATGCGGCGATCAGTCTCCTTGATCATTCATACAGCTTGGCCAGTCAACTTCAACCTCCTCCTGTCCAATTTCGAGCCTCATATCCAAGGAGTGTACAATCTTATCCAATTATCATTATCAGTGCACCTTCCCGCCCCAGCCGTCCTACTGTTCTGCTCATCCATCTCAACGGCTCTGGGCGCCGCATCGTCTGAGATCGATGAGACCCCCCTCGAGGATCTGAATAGTGCCCTTGAGATGGGCTACGGTCGTTCGAAGCTAATCGGAGAAAAGATTGTAAGCAATGCGCGAAGATCTGGCGCAAGAGCCTTCTCGCTGAGAATTGGCCAAGTCTCGGGGCATTCAAAGAAGGGCCTGTGGAATGATTCTGAGGCCATACCTTTGATGATTCGATCGGCCTTGACCCTCAAGGCCCTTCCCGAGATTGATACTACCTGCTCATGGCTGCCGGTAGACAAACTGGCTTCCTCGATTCTGGAAATCGCCAAAGCTTGCTCTGGTAAGACATTAGATGATCAAGAAACGAATACCACGACCGGTGGGTACCGCGATGACACCATATATAACCTGTCCAATCCTCGAGCATTCACCTGGTCCGCACTCCTGAAGGCCCTAAGACGCAGTGGATTTGACTTCCAGACGGTATCGTTCGACCGATGGTTGCAGATACTGCGCGACAGTGAATCTCGAGGCGAGGAGTTGAGCAACCCCGCCGTCAAGCTGGCCGATCACTATGAAGCCATGTACGGTAGCGAGGCTCCGGCGCCGAAGACATTCGTTACGGAGAGGGCCGAACGAGACAGTCCCACACTCCGAAACGGTCGCTTGAGGATCATTCAAGATGGTATCTTGACTCGGTATGCACAAGACTGGCTGCGACGCTGGAAGACCACCTAAAACGCCCTTTGCACGGATGATAAGATTGCGATGATTATGTGAATTACTGAGTATTCAACAGCTTGTCCATGTTTTCTTTTCGTTTGATTTCTTTTCTTTTCATTTCTTTCCTTTTCATTTCTCTTGTGATATGCATAGAATCAATCCAACACAATGGGGGGTCTGTCTGATTTGGCATGGAGTTACACGGAAGACTGTGGGAGTTAACTTTGGTCGAGAACACAGGGCAGTGAATGATCTGAATAATACAGCTCCTTGAAGTAGCTTTACAAATAATTAGTGGCGAGTGGGAATTTAGTGTCTAATAGGATGTATTTAATATCTATTTTCTGCACAGGCTTTTTTTTTTCTTTCAGTCTCCAAGCAATATGGCAAAAATAAAAGCACAATTTGGCATTCTCACACATCGACACATGGAACAGGACAGCCTACAGAGGCCAGAATGGAGTTGAAATGAGCAGTGTACAGGGCAATCTATATGGTATACGGCAAATAGCCAATTGAATTAAGTCAAAACAACAAATTACGGGTATTTGTAGAAAGCTCTTTCCAGCATATTCCGCTGAAAGGAGGGCAAAACAACGTTGAAAAAAACCCCCCCCCCCTACCAACTGGGGAATGGAATGATCATGCCAGCATGGCCATGACGAGCCCGCACAAGATACCCGCCATGCCAGTGAGGCCTACAGACTTGCCCGCGCCGGCTGTGAAGACAGGACTGGTAGGATTACTCGCGGTCGACGCGCCCGAGTGAGTCTTTGTGGGCATGGGGGAGTTGTAGGGGGTAGAGCTGATGGGAGTTGTGACCGTGGCGCTAGACGCAAAAATGGAAGAAGAGGCCACGCGGCTCGAAGAATGAATGAGCGGGAACGAAGATGGGGCGGAGCCGCGGATGGGAGCAGCACTCGCCGTCGCAGGCTCGTCAGAAATATCCCACGATCCACTCGAGTCAACCGGGCTGGCTCCTTCTGGGGTGCCCTGCCCCGTAGGGGCTGTGATTGAAGCCGCTGAGGGACCCGTGCCGACGTCGACACCGGAAGCGCCCGACTGCGATTGTTCGGGTTGCTGGGCGCCCGGAAGTGGTGCGCTGGATCCGTAACTTTCAGGAGACACGTCGCTGGGAACGGGATCACCACCGTTCACGGGGATTTCGCCGGGCTGGGATGGCGCAGCCGCCTGGGCAGTTGCCGTCGGTGCAACACCAGTCTGTCCCCCTCCAAGGGGTTGGATTGAACCGTGTTCGGTGGTGGTGGAACTGCAGACGGTCGAGGTCGAGGTCACATAGATCGTGGTTTCCGAGACCGCATCAGAGCCTGCGTTGCTCTTGTCAGAAGGGGGGATCGCCGGAGCGGCGGTAGTCTCAGCCGGGGCAGCTGTGATTTCGGCATCGGTAGCGCTAATCTGAGAGTGTGCAGCTTCGGGAACGACGGTCGAACTAGTGGATCCCTTGTCGGATACCGTCTCCGACACCGCCGCCGTAGCGGTCTGTGTCTGCGAGGCCGCAGACGTCGTTGTATGGCCGGCGCCCATCTGGAACATCTTAATGTAGTTGATCTCCCAGTAGGCCTCCTTGAAAGCGGCGGGGTTCTCGGCCACATAGTTGACACAACTCTGGATGGGGTTGCTGGGGTTGCTGACCGGGCATCCAGAAGTGCCGAACACGCCGCCCGCCCAGTCGCCGCAGAATGTCGTATCAAAAATGAACTTCTGCGACTTGAAGCGCTCGTGGAAATCGCAGGTTCCCTGCAAGTGGGCCATGGGGGTGCCGAAGGCCGTCGGGTCCGGCTTACCCTCGGTAATCGACTTTGGGATTTCGCTGCGAGCAAAATACCAGATCTTGATGAACTTCGACGTCCATTCCATGGCGTAAATTCCTCCACCCTGCTGGTTGAAGGGCGCACCCGACGTGCCATCCTTGCCCTGGACCACGCAGCCGATCGTCCCAGAGGCTTCGCCGCATTCGCTGGATGTCATTGTACCGGTCATTTCATTCTCGCCGGATAGGGCGCAGGAGCCGCTCGTATGCAAGACAATCTTGTTGGCTTCATGCTTATTGACACCCTCGATGATATCGATCTCGCCGTCGTAGGGCCAGTTGGGACCCACGGACCAGAACGCCGGCCACGTACCGCAGACGCTACCCGGCATGTGCTGGAGGTCAATAATGTACAACCCTTCATTATAATATTCCTTGCTCTCGATCCGGACCGAGTCTCGCCCAGGACCATTCGCGCTGAGCGTGGTTTTATAGTCCACGCCCATATAAAAGCTACCGCTCGAAGTCACCTCGATGAGGCCGGAGCTCTCTGCGTAGCTCTGGTTGGTATAGGTAACGAACCCATTGGTTGGGTCGGCACCACTGAAAAATTTGAAGTAGTCAAGAAAGTTTTTCCCCTGCCAGTCTTCGATCAGCTGGTATTGGCTATCCGGGCCGTCAGCTATCGTAGATGTGATCAGCGATGAAAGAGCGATTGATCCTACGCTCCATAGGAGGGATGAGCTGGGCATTCTTCTTGGAGTGACTGAGACAAGCAATGGGCAGCGGCGAGAGAAGACTAATTTAATGATTGGAACAGGTGATGTTCAGAGATCTAGATCTGGCCTTAAGGGTCTCTAGAGATGAGTACTGAAAGGAATGAACCCTAACCGTCAAGGCTAGAAAAGTTGGTAAGGACTGTGAGAAGAGAAAAAGGAATGCAGACGTCGGTCTGCAGCAACACAATAATCCAGTAAGGAACGTAGGTGGTCCAGATGAGCACACTAGAAACAGAAAAGCGAAGAATGAAGAGCAAGAGAGAGAAAGGGCAACACAAACACAGGGGGCATTCGATATAATAAACAAACGGAATTCCCCCCAACTAACCCTCCCACTAGGTGGGTAGCCTGTAGTCTTCCCAGGCCCCTGGACAACACTCCCGCCAGCTTTACCACTGTGGCCATGGTGGATAAACCTATGATCGTGGCTAAATCCATTAGCCAGCCGCCATTGGGCCCACGAGTCAACAAAAGCTCGCTTGTAACTGGCCACGCCACAAAGGTCAAAGCGAATCAAGTGTGCACATCAGCATGTCGACAAGAATGTCGATTTAGTGACGAGTGGCGATGGGGCGCGTCCATTCTTTGTCCAGGCATGCTAGTGGGCCAAGAACAAAGGTACTGTACATACTCCGTAGATTATTAGTACACCCATCCATCGCTAGTACGGACTCCGGAGTAGGCAGTCGGGAATTCTGAAACGCGAACATCTCCTGAGAGGAGAAGAGTATGACACACTGGAAGCGCCTTCCCTAGACACTCAAAAGACATGACTGTTTCCACTGAATTGTGACGTTAAAGGGCTCACCGCGTAGACAAAGAAAATCAGGAATCCAAAAAAATAAAAGATTTTGTCGTCGCTTTCGCGTCTTCTCCAGGGTGCAGACGCGGTGGTCATGGTTGTTCAAGTTCATTCCATCCGTGGTGCCTGGCAACAGAAGTACTCTCGTAAGTGTTCACATTATTTGCAGATGTTAACGCTACCTAATTCCAGCCCCGGTCAGATCCACCACTGACAGAGGCGGAAACCGCAGTGGATCTGGGGGCCCTCGCTGGGCAGCCTGAGCTCATAGGCTCGGCGGCCGTAGAGAAATTGCGGCGGACGGGTTGACACAACTTGACGGGCTTCCAACTTACGTAGTGGCTGAATTTCTCACAGGGCTAGCCTACGTGGACTCAGAACTGGTTGAGTCTAGACACGCAGTGGAGAAAGGTGTGGCAACGGCGTAGTTACTAGTTCATTAGTACTAGTCCGATTAGAAGAATGAAAAGATAATAACTTGTGACAGGGCGGCATGTCAGGTTCCCGTCTTGGAGTTTTTCAGGGTCAGTTTCATGTTCTCTTGCGGTGAGATGGAATGAGAAGATGAGGGAGGGAGGGAGAAGGAGAGAAGGAGAGGAAGAGAGTACGAAGTAGAGCCACAGAGAGAGAGAGAGAGAGAGAGAGAGAGAGAGAGAGAGGCACGTGGGAGTACGGCAGAAACATCGTCCATGTCGGCAGTTTGTCTCTTTTCCAGCGTGAGGTACTTTACATACTCATACATACATACATCATGACCTCGGGATACTACTAGTAGTACTCCGTAATTCCTTTCCCATTCCCGAGTGTAAGCCTTTTTATATTTAGTATACGGAGTATATTTTATCATGTTATTGAATATGACTCGGTAACTTTCATCATCTCCCACCGGATCCTTCCGAAAAGGATTTTTCTGAGTCGCATAAACTTAGTTTCAATTGATCCACTGCGCCGACTTCAAAGTACAAGTTGTATCTACTTGGTATCCGAGTCTATAGTAGGACAGAGAAAATTATATAATCATTAGATAGATAACACTTTCTACAGAGTCGGTTTAGTCCTGGACTGGCCTCAGACTACGGTGGCATGACTCATGACCAACCCGAAAGCTCCACAGAACATCATGATATTCTATGAGTTGGTGAGTGGCTTCTCAGGTAAAGATACACTGCAAAATACGGAGTCGAGATCCTGTTGCAACTTGAACTTTGTATGTACATACTGTACTCCGTACTCCGTACATACGGAGTACATACACTCTACATGAAACAGACAATTGACATACCCCTCGTGGTCCGTGGCTTCCCGATCCCGTTCAATGCATGTTATGTCCACTATAGACTACTAAACATACATACATTCAACATCCATACTTCAACTTGCTAATCATCTTGCAGCATACATAGAAACACCACTTTATTCTTCCTTCAAGTTCCAACTTCAACTATCAACTAGATTTGACTTTGGGGTGATCCTTCGCTCGAATTTATTTCTCGCCCCCTATTCAGAAAAAGAGAACTACCGTATGACTCGCCAGAAGTACAGTCCACATGGCACAACCATGGCTCTATACTTGGGCATTCACTAAACTTCACAACTCGGGCCCTCCTGCCGCTATCAATCTCAGTCCATCATGGATAATTCAACGGTGCGTTGTCCCCCACCGTCGCCTGGAATTCCGGTTGCCTCCTTTCAAGAAAGGATGTGGCCCATTCTTACATACCACTGCTGGCCATGTGAAACAACGTCAAAATACCTACCGACCCCTCAACATATGATAAATCACCGTCGAATTAACAAGGTGAGCACTTGGGCGGTACCGGGATGGTGCCACATCAGTGTATGATTCAAATGCAATGCCAATGGACTCACATTCTCCGCAATGTGCGTCGCTAATTCCAGCACGCGAGACAACACCCGTGCAGAATCGGAACGCGTTGACATCGGACACTGCCAGTGGTCAACAGATACGTGGCGTGTGAGTATTCAGTCAGACGGGAGAGGAAGAGCGACGAGCCGGATCCCAAGGTCAATCCTCGACGAGCGAAGACGAAGCCGTCCTTCACCTTCTCCCGGGCTATACGTATCGCGTAGGGCAAGGTTATAGTGATTTCTATGCTGACGGCGGAGGTTTGCAGGGCCGCGATGGTGGGTTTGCGACATCGGTAACACTAGCGCCATGCGACCGCCCCGACATATTTCAATCTATCGGTCGGTAGCCTGATTTGGGGATACTTACGGATCGCGCCAGTCGAGCGGTCATTCTTCTTCTGGCTGGAGCGGTATATTGAGATCGACTCAGAACATCTTGCCTACTGCAGTGAGTACGACTTTCACCCGCTCGTCCACGTCGAAGAGTGGGTAAACTCTCTCGAAAGCATCGATTAGATTGGTGGAAAATGCATTCCTAGTGTCTGGTTTGTTCAGAGTCACCACCACTACAAGCGTTGCTTCCAGGGACCCCTCCGGATGATGCGACACCTTGATATCGGGCAGATCGAGTGTATATGTACAAGAGAGGGAGCTGGTAATATTTTCGTTCAATCTTCATTGATTGGATCGTCCTCAACCAGTGCCGCCTTTAATGCGAATTGACGTACAGTCCCCGCTTCAAACCCCCATGCCTCTACCTAGGTAGATAGGCTGTCACCGTCTTTATTGAAACGGTAAATGGAAGCCACTTGTCGACTACTCAGGACAGTCTACGGAGTACTTCGACTGCGTACTCGGGTCGGGCAATGTTCTTGGCTTCGGGTCTTTGTATAGTTAGTTCAGCAGAGGGGATATTAATAGCTCTGTGTTACTTTCATGAGGACAAAGACATAAACTTCAGTGGTTTCCGGCCAACCACGCTCCACTGTGAACAAGTCTATGCAAATCGATTGATCTGTTCGAGTACCATGGATAAATGAACGGTACATTTGTCTAACAACCTCCGGCTGGACATCCAATGGTCGTGCCAAACCTCGCGCCATCCAGCCCAACCCCGGAGAGGATTGCATTCAAGGCACCACCAATACCCTCCCCGGCCATGAACCCCGCCGCCACGGCGTAGGCATACTTCTCGAACGCGTCGGGGCGTTTCTTCTTCCATATGGACGCAATTACGGCCCCCATCAGCATCGCTGTCCCATACTGTGTCGCAGGCAGAGTGAATGCCATCGCTATAATCACCATGTTGGGACAATACACTCGCATGCTCTCCCATGTACCAGTCCAGAGGAAATTCTTCACCAGCACCATGACACTCGCCAATACCGCCATGGCCACCGAAAACATCTGGCTACTTCGTGGGATGGGAGATTCCGGCCTCGTCACAGCGATGACAATGGCACGCCAGGAGGCGACGGCTGGTGCCTGATACTCGCAGCGCTGGTCACCGGCCGCTTCCGTCTCGTCGGTGGAAAGAATACAGGGGTATGCCGTAGCGAATATAAGAAACATGATAGGGGCCAAAAGCGCGGCGACTAGTGTTCCGATCATCTGCGCGGCGTATTGGAGACGCGGCGATGTGCCCAGAAGAAAGCCCACACGGAAATCACCCATAAGATCTAGAAGGGATGCCCGGTGAGAATCCATTGAATATTTGGTGTACTATGCTTGTTCTTAGGGGCAGAGCAAAGAACATACCACATGCCTGACTGGCGCCAATATTGGTAAGCGACCCACCGAGTAAATTCAAGCGCTGCGCATTCTCGATGCTCGTGGTTCCCTGCGTAGTTCCCCCAAGAATGACTTGGGTCACTTTGGTGAGAGATCCGAGTGGTACCGTGTCTATTGCAAGGAGTCAGTTTACTTTGATCCAAGATGATCTGAGAATGACAAATGGGTCTCGGACCTGTGGCACCCGAAGCATGAATCGCAAGCAGAGATAGAAGGAAGGCCAGGATGAGCGCAAGCAATGTTTCTGCGACCGACATGCCAAATTGCAAGTTCGTAATGAGGCATGTGGCAACAATTGTCACTGCCAGTCCTGGGAGCCACATCCAGAGTCGGATGCTCTCCTCTCTCGCGGATTCTTTCTCCTCTTCGAGGACGGTATATGTATACTCATTTTGTCGCAGTGCTTTGAGCGCCCGCCATAAACCCCGGATGGCTACCCAGAAAATTTGCCACTGGCAGAAGAGCTCTACCGAGACCGTAAGCTTCGTTCATACACACGAATCTGGTGATGACAAGACTGCAACTATCTCACCTGTGAATGCCGCCGCTACCATACATGCCACACCGGGCCAGAGGAGCCAGTATCGGGGGCTGGGATGACGAGCGTCCGCAAATTCAGCTGACAGGGAGAAATAGGAAACGAGCCCATCCGCTGAAGCTGTCTGCTTCCCGAACGCTAATCCATGGGACACTAGATACGGCCCAATGACGCCCCTGCGCGATAAATATGAGCATAGGTCCTCCTGTAAGAGTGCTAATTACGGGTGATGCGGACCAGGCGAGAATTGACCCAAAAACGAAGGAGATCGCAACATTGAGACCAACCAACATTCCTGACCCGATGAAGGCCGGAGTCCATTCAATAAACCAGCCCCAGCTTTCCATCGCCATGGCTGTGTCCGCCATGAAGCCCATTGACGCGACCCAGGTGAAAATATGCCAATCCTGCGTGGGCAGACACGGTCAGTATTGTGATGCTAGATGGCATCTCACCAATAGAGGCCACCAAACATACCCACAACATCCCAATGGCGTATTGAGAAAGCACGCGCAGGAGTAGAGCGAAGGTAAAGGTGTATGCAAGAGTTCGCATTTTCTGCCGGGCTTCAAGTGCACCACTGGCTGCTAGATGCATACCGCGAATGGTGATGGCTGTTGCCGACGAGGAGGGAAATATAAGCCGGAGCTCTCTTGCCACCTGAAAAATGAAGAATTTGCGCACTGCAACACCGACGTAAGGTCAACCAACTGTCGCTTTCTCTATACAGCATAAGGGTGGACAATTTTCTGCGTACAGGGTGCCGCAGAGAGGAGACCGAAGTATCCTCCGGCCGCGGTGATCGCTACTAATCGTCCAAAGTCTTTACTGGGGGAGGTGAGTAACCCCAGTTGGTACAATGCGGGTATCGCAGAGACAAAGACATTGGACAATCCACCAGCAGCGGTAGCCGCCGTTTGGACGATATTGTTTTCCTGCGGTCCAAAACGCCGGCTGCGATATCCCCGCGAGGATAAATACGACACCGATGGCTGTATCACGGCAAAGCCAATGATCGACTAGCTCCGCGGTTAGTCCATTGGACAGTTGATCATTCGCGGTGCATGAATCCTACCCCGAAGATATTGGCGGACGTCGTCCAACCAGCCTTGAGCCCCAGGTACAGATTGGAGGCGTTAACCAGCGCTCCGCAGAGGCAGCCCACGATTAGGGCGCGCAGCGTGAGAATGTTTCCTGTTTCAGGCTCGACATCACCGAACGGTGCAAAAGGATCTGTTTCGAATGTCACCTTCGCCGGCTGGTCTTCCTCCGCGATTGAACTCGACGTGTCCGTCGCATTGTTTCCCCCCGACTGCGTTTCCGACATATCTATCATCTCCACCGGTGGACTTCTCCTCGGATGTGCATAATCCGACATGACGGTGTATCGTGTAGTATTTTACTGGGACATCGAAGACTCCTTAAATGTAAGATAATGTACAAAATGATTGTTGGCGTTGTTGGAGTTGTTGCGTTGGTCCACGTTTGAAAGAAAGTAAACTGGAGAAGAAATGGGAAGAACATCAGAACGGGTTACGTGTATGTTACAGGGAGCTAAACTCGATTCATCGTATTCAGATCACATTCAGACTAGTGCCGTTCCTTTTGAACCCCCTTTTCGGATAGTACCATACCGTACAGAGTACTTGGAATGAATGGGTTTACTGCTTTGATAGGGGCATATCGTAATATATCGTAACATATCATCCCATATCAGGTCAGACACTCTGGTTTCTCTACTCGGGGCAAAGCCTGGCAATGGAAGAAAGGAAGAATAGCGGGGGAAAGGAACAGAAACGATCGACGCCGATCGGACCCAATGGTGGATCACTCGCCTTGTTATCCATTATACTTTAGCGTCACAATTTGAGGGATGTGAAATGATATCCGATGGTGTCTACTCGTGAGTACCCAACAGGTGGACATTAAAAGCCCTAGACTGGCGAAGTCCCGGCGAAAGTGCCCGAACTCTTGATGCACGATGACTGACTGGGAAAGTTAAGCAAGAAATTATTGGATATACAAGGAAGAGATTGTTGCTTACTACGTACTTTTTCTACCCCGCACAATCCCTTGCATCTCAGTTGGCATTTTCTGTCGAGGTGAACGTGTCATTTCTTTGGTAAAGAAGAGAGAGAGAGAGACAGACAGACAGACAGAGAGAAAGAGACGGTCAGCGATTCCAGATCGTCACACATACACACAATGACCAGAGACTCAATCTCTAGAGTTGTCCGCATATGGATTACTGTCATCTTGTGCTTCCTCCAGATCACCCACGCGGAGCCAGTGCAATACTGCAAATTCGGATACAATGGGAAGCACGAAAATGCCGAGGTGGACTTTTGTATGGGTGTTACCATGCACAAGAATCAGTCGTCAGAGGCCTATGATATGTATTTGTCCATGACGATAACGCGAGGGTCAGATCTTGGGTGGACAGCGATTGGAACGGGGTCAAGAATGGCCGGCTCGTTGATGACCATTGTCTACGGGGATCCACTGTCGAAAGAACCCCCAATCGTCAGCATAAGAACAGCAACGGGACATCATCAGCCCAAGCCCATCTCCAGTGAGGAAGCGGGGGGCGCGGAGATCCGGCTTCTACAGGCCAAGTGGCGGACAGTGGATGAAGAAGATGCACTGGCTGCTGTATCGTCATCGTCCCCGATCCATCTCGCCGAAGTCGCCCTCGTCTGCTACTCTTGTAATCTCTGGCCGGTAACAGGGAAAGGCGGTCATCCGATCACCCCAATGGCAACTTCTCTGCCTTGGATCTGGGCATGGAATGAGGACCAGCAGATCTCTGAGCTGACGGACGATGTGCATCTGAACGCACACAAGCACCGCGCAGGAAACGGGGGTTGGGGCACATTCTACGTCGACATGGCGCGGTCCCTGAATCCGGCCGACTCCATTCCCTCTGTACCTCTTATACACACCGGAGTTCGTACTCTGGGTACGTCTGACACCCCCCTGAACGGAGGCGCCACATTTACATGGTTTCACCACCATACTGTGGCTCAGATTCATGGTTTCTTAATGGGAATCGCATTTCTATGTCTCTTCCCGCTAGGGGTATTGGCCATGCGCTCGCAGTCCAGCAAGTCATTCAAATACCATTGGATTATTCAGCTCGTCGCCTCTCTGTGCACCGGCCTAGGAGCCATCCTCGGCATTCTCATGAGCTGGGGATCGTTCAACTCCCCCCACCAAGTGGCCGGATTGCTGGTATCGCTCACGCTCGGTTGTCAAGCGTTTCTTGGGTGGAGGCACCATGTGATCTTTCTCCGAGTCAGACATCGAACCTGGATTTCGCATGCTCACATCTGGACTGGGCGGTTGATTATGGTTGTGGGCTGGGTGAACTTCATTACTGGCATGCTCCTCGTGGGAATTAGCCAGGGATGGACTCTCCTCGTCGCAGCCATCATTGTGGTCGAAATCGTTGGTCTGACTTTCTGGGTGTGGGCCTGTAACAGGCGTAACTTGCGCAAGGCAGAGGAATCTGATATGCCATGGAGATCAGAGGGAGAAGGGGAGTATTTTGCGGTGGGTGAGGATGAGGAGGACACGGAGATGAACGAAGTGGGCGACAATGACAAGCACGAGAGTAGTCCCTATGATCCCATGCTTCGCAAGCATGATTCAGCCTGATTCATCGAGCGAAGGTCTCCGCTTGCGTGTCTGATTGATGGCTGAAGACGAGGATATTATACATTCAATATAGAAAAGAGACAGACCCCCGACACCACGAGTAAGGCCTTGATACTAAAAAAGAAGACATTTAGGGTATTCGTTTAATTCTCCGGCCCTTTGTATATAAGTTATTTATCATTATCATAGCTCGTCTGTCGCTCGCGTACTTCCATTGGGACAGAAGTACGATAAAAACAAATCACCCTCACTGACGGCCCTTCAACTCAAACTGCTGGTCAAGAACATCCACAACCATACTCTCCATCCCTTTAAACTCGATGCCCAATTCTCTCCGCGCCCGACCAGCATCAGCGCGATAAACAATCGTCTCCGACCCCTTCAACATAAACTCCACACGGGGATACCGTCCCTCTACAAAATCCAGAACCTCCTTCCAAGGCCTTGCCTCCGAAGCAAGCAAATACGACCTAAACCCTTTCACCTTCTCATCGAGGACCTTCACATGGGCATCCGCAACGTCATTGATATGCACCCCCAGGAACTGCGGCTGGGTGGGCGTATCCGAGAAAAGAGACTCCAGGAGCATGCCGCAAGAACCGCCGAGGTCATCGGCGGATTCCTGGACGAGACTACGACCGAAGACGAAGACAGGGTGGACAGTGATGAGGTCGAAAGTAGGGTTGGTGGCGGAGTAGAAGTCGAGGGTGGCTTTGTGGGCGGCCAGTTTGCTGGCGTGGTATTGGGCCATTGGGGGAAGGGTCGAGATGACGGTGGAAGGGGGAAGGGTGTAGTTTATCTCGTTATCCTCTGATGTTGTCTGGTTAGTTTCTTGCCAGTTGTATTCAACAACGGATTGTGTGAAAGGGAAGTTTACCCTGGACAACGAGTCCTTCCTTCAATTGTCCCAAGGAGATTAACGACAGCACAGATGCCGTCACAACCACCTTCTTGATGGTCGATACTTTCGTCGCAGCTTCCAGGATCGAAACAGTCCCTCGCACGGCGGGGGTAATCAGATCATCGTTGCCTGGATTGGGCACCGGGGACGCCAGATGCAGGACATATTCCACGTCCTTTAAGGCGTCGTCAAAGCACCCGGGGACCGTGATGTCGGGAACGATTGCAAACTCCAACTGTTTCTCGTACTCGACGAAGAGTCGACGGAGTTTATCAGCTTGTTCCTCGCGACGAATGGCAAGACGGACCCGATGGTCCCCTTGTAGGACGTGCAGGGCGACCTGGGACCCGATGAAGCCCGTTGCGCCGGTGATGAGGGTGAGGGCCATGTTGATTGTATTAGTAGTAATTCTGTTGGTTCTTAGTATAAAGAGATGCTTGTCTGGATCATGGACAGGGACCGCATGCTCTAGGGTTTCAAATTATATACTTTTACATTCATTCTGCAGTGTTCTGGGCGCTGACCAACTGTTGTTCGTATATGATCATTAATCAACCACCCACCTAGCGGTAATCATGAAATGACTTTTGTTTAGTGATATCTGGTCAGCAGGTCATCCACAATCTAGATTTTGAAAGAAAATTTAATCGTCTGGAAAGTGGAAGCCGGGGTACTTTTGGTGTGGATGTATGGAGTACGGAGTAGTAGTTCACGTATATGAGCTTGATATTCCATGGGTTACTGATCCATTGATAATACCTCATGGACAACACAATGCAGTTCTCCAACGTAGTAGTGAGTAAAAGAATTCATTAGACATTCCGTAAGGGCCAGTCAATCTTGCAAATTATTTTGGAGCTTTGTAAATACAACAAGGACAGAAGACACAGAATATGAAGACCTATCAGGTTTTGTGGGCATCGCGATTCCCCGGAGAGATGGCAAACCGTCCATCATGGCACAGCCACTCCCGACAAACAAGTTCAAGCTGCAGGATCAATGGTTGGTCACTCACTCAAGCATTTCCACCACGCGGTGCGTCCCCGATCTGCGACTGACCGTCTGCGAAGATGAGAGGCTAATACCACCGCACAGCGTAAGGAGTGGATCGAAGCTCTCAATCCGCTATATGTGGTGCCCAATCATTGCTAGGAGGGATAAGTGCTGGGGAGCTGGCATCTGGCTACACAAAGTCGTCCATTAGAGAACTTGCGAATCTGCTCGAGGGAAACCTCAAATCGCCCAGAGATACCGTGGCTGCGATGACCAGCTGTGCCCAGATCGATGCAATACCGGTGAGCTGATAATGGGCGCCATCGGCTATTCCCGGGCTTTGAAGGAATTTCGTATTAAGATAACCGTTTGTACATTTATTCACGACTCGAATGCGATCCCGATCAAATCTATGTGTGGGGGGCCAGTAGGTCTGCAGTCCTCCGCTGGAGACTCGCCCAAAGCTGTCGTTGTTGCATGTGCAGCGCTATACACAATGTGTGTAATCCATGAAGATTATACACTAGTGCATTAGCTGCAATGGTAGTTGGACATCCGACGCATAGTACCAACGAAAGGTTTCTGTCCTTTGGAAGTACCATGTTGACAACTAGGCCAACCGCAGCTTGTAGCGTTAAGTTTCGTGTGGCCCATTAAGACCCATTCAACACCATAAATAGTGACGACCCTGATCGTTTGAATCATGCATGGATGTTGAGGTCCTGGGCTGAGGATGTTTCCAGCTGACCACTCAGCAAGAGGCTTCTACCAAATATTTAGAGAGCACAGCAGCGAGGATGGGAGAATTTGATCAGTAATTGGCTACGATCATCTTCTATGAGGCTTCATGTCCATACGGCGGCTCGCAGAGCCCTGTCCACATCATGGCGTCGGAATCCTGGTGTGCGTCCCAAGCATATTCCTTTACTTATCAACGCTGGTATCTAGGTTAGAAACTGAATTCAATACGATGAACCAAGGAGCCCTACCTTGTATCAAACCAGTGACATTAACGACTAGTTGTGACGACGACCTTCGACCCGATTCAGGCGGAGGAGAGGAGAGGAGATGAACGCCTCTCTCCCGGAGATAACCAGCTAGGTCCTGCATGTCAAACCAATCTCCGTCCATATCCGTCCTGACGTCCGCTGTAAACCGCGATAGAGGATCGTGAATCGTAGCCCATTGCTGGTATCGTTGTAAAGGCTTTTCACCTTCTTGAGCCTGCCCTGTAGATCGTGGATAGTGGGTCCCAGCACCCCCCAGCTTGAAGAATGGGATTCCGGCATAACACTCCTCTAGCCGTTTCTGATTCATTTTAGCGTGCAACAAGGCCTCAAAGACTCCAGTGAGATGCGGCCGATCCATGAGGGTTAAGAGGAACCGAAACGGTCGTTCTAGGCGAGACATCGGAACTGACGGATTGGAGAGAACTAAGTATCCCTGATATACACACGCCAGGTGTAGCTGTTCGATAAACAAAGCCATATCCATAGCAGAAGAATCCAATGACTTGGAGAGGGGAGAAGAAATGCTTCCGGGTGGTCTCGACGATTGCCCGCTCTGTGAGTGCACCGTTGGTTCGCCGGGTGCGGTTGGGCTCGTATTTCGGTCTGTGGGCACCGATGGCGTGCCGTCTGGTCCCGCTGCTGAAGTCAAGGAAAGGGATTCTTCACTATGCGATGTGGCGGGACTCTCGGGTTCACCGTCCTTGCAGGTCTCCTTTGCCAGCGACAAACATGTCTGTACGGTGTCACGTAGGTGGCTGGCAATATCGGGATGCGATGAAAGGGCCCCTGACTGGACTAGGCTGTCGCTAAACGAGATGACCGCCGAGCTCATCTTTTCCAATGCCATTTCCAATTGAGAGATCCGGCCCTTGAGGGATGTGATGTTCGCTTCCTTGCGAGAACGGTAGGCCCGTTGGGCCAGGCGGATCTGCATACGGCGTCGCTGTTCCAATCCCCTCGTTAGTTCAAAAAATACTTTGCAGGGGGTGACATCACCGGAGTTGACGCACTTCTTCCGGGTCTTCGTCCATTCTACCATCCATCGTTTTTCGCGGGCGACCGCGCTTCTTGGATGTTGAGGTTCCATTCGACTCATTCGGATGTCGTTTGGTTGTCTTTTGTGCGTTCTGTGTGTCATTGGATTGAATCCATTGATCCCCATTCAGAATGCTTTCTCCGTTGGTAGAAGGGTTTGGGAGTAGGAAACCACCGGATACCGGAAACTGGGAGTATGGCTCGGGTTGAAACTGTCCTTGGGGATAAAACGGCTCAGGGATCGGATATGAGGAGGCGGAGAGTAAAGAGGTCAGCTGTGCAGTTGCGAACGAGCTATCGACCAGCGATGGACGGAAGCGGGGCGATAACATGACTTTTTGATAAATCTCGTCCCATGGGAGTAGGGGCGCGTCAGGATCCTGTGCGAGCCCCTCATACGTCTGAATTTGCATTCCTCCGTCCATGATGGCTCGACGGTGGTGAAAAAAGTGCTATGTCCGTTTGCAGACGAGTGGAGGAGTAGACCGATTGATATGGTCGGAGGGAATGGAAGATTCAATCATCAGAACTGGTCGTGTAGGTAGTGGAGGGTTGCCTTGGTGCCTTAGGTACCTACCCGTGGACCCGCGTTGTTAGGTACAGCTGGAGTACATGATTGGTTGGGCTCCAAATAAAGCCAATCCCAGGCGATTCCATACCTGAGGCTTTAAAGTTGCTCCGACGGGAAGACTCATTATGGATAGTCCGATAAGCCCCCAGCCACTGTTCCCTTATGAAAAAAAAAGTCGGCTCGGAGTGTTCACTAATCACAAAATCTCACCTTTGTCCCGACTGCCAAGAACCTTCTACGTATGTACAGCCAGGTTGGAATGTATGTATGTACATACATACGGAGTACTCTATGGAGTACTATGACCTAATGTCTTTTGAAGATCTTCTGAAATCTCTATGATTTATCACATTTTCTCGGTTATACATAAATCATGTCAATTCTTTTCTGCTCAAAATGGACATGCACGTTGAGTCATGTTCTTAAATGATTTCCCCTCTAGTCCCAAAAAAATAAATAATTATAAGAATCAAAATGTCGATGTCATGGGCGTTGAAAGCCTTTTCGTAAAGAATGTACTCCAACAGATATGGTTAACTGCAGACACGGGTCTGAATCATCTACGCTTGTGCGTATTCTTTCAGATAAGCAACAAGTTTCTCGGCCCCTGAGATAGGAATAGCGTTGTAGTTGGACGCCCGGATACCTACAGTCGTCAGTACAGCGTTCCAATCGTGGGGAGGGTTAGAGCATGCTCACCTCCCACGCTACGGTGTCCCTTCAAGCCGGTGAGGCCACGTTCAACGGCTCCCTTCAAAAAGTTCTTCTCGGCCTCGTCGATATTACCCCCCTAGGACTTAATATTAGTTGCCATGTCAAGTCATCCTGACAGCATTGGAACCCTACCTTGATCACACGGAAGCAAATGTTCATTCGGGAGCGCACGCTCTTGTCCGGTACAACCTGAAAGACTTCTGGATACGCATCCAGCGCTGCATAGATCATCTCGGCCTTCCTCTGGGCTTCAGCTTGCTGTCCGTTCACCTTATCGGGGAAGGTAGCCAGCAGCTTCTTGAGAACTTGACCTGCCAAGTAGACACTAGGCAGCGTTAGTCCTATCCCCAGCTTTGATGGAGCGGGTGACATACTCGAACATGGGTAGAGTGTTGTAGAGACTGTTGTTCTTCGCTGTTACGCAATAGTCAAGGACCGCCGGAGCAACGGGCAATCCGAGCTTGCGAAGAATCAGAGGAGGACACGAGACAAGCAGGTCCTTCCGGATGATGATACCAGTAACGCCAGCACAGCCCAGGTTTTTTTGGCTAATTGATTCAGCGCGCGTTTGTGCTTGGGAAATAGGGGGAACCTTACGCTCCGAAGAAGACGACTGAGTAGTTCTGAATAGGAGTTAGCAATTGATCACCAGCCAACGCCCGCAAGTGGCATTCCATACCTGAACAGGGATCCGTCTGGAGAGAATGTTTGACGAGAAATCGCCCACCACGAATGGATCATTCTCAGATTCACTGGGCTCAAGAACCTTGGGGAAGTTGGGGTATTCGACACCGTCGACGGTTTCATTGTCGCACATGTAGACCATGGAGGGTTTGGGGCTCAGTGTCCATGTCGACTCATCAGCAATCTTCCCGAACTTGCCATTGTTAAACTTTCGGGCATCGCTGGCAATGTTGATATATTCAGGCCCCAGGAGGCGGATGGCTTCTTGGCTAGCCTTCAATGACCATCTGAACCGTCCATTAGTGTCTCATATTCCATTCAATTGGTGCGACCGGAGACGAACGATCCAGTAACCAAGTAGTCCAATCGCAGCTCCGACTCAACCTTCTTCCGGAGCTCCTTGACCAAGTCCTCCTCGCTAATTTCGCCACGCTCCTTCAGGATCTTTTGGCGCTGCTTCTCAACCCAAGCGGAAACAATGTTATACACCGTCGCATCGAACTGGCCCGATCCTCCACCCTGCATCATCAAGATCTCGTAATTCGAAGGGACATCGAGGAAGCCCGCGAGGTTGGCCTTCGTCGTATTCAGAATGTTTGTTGCAAGCTCGCTGCGATGGCTGTGTTCGGCAATACCCCTAGACAAGTCAGAATGCTATCCATTCCATCCAGTGATGCATCGGAGCTCACAGGCCGGTCTGCTCATAGTTTTGCAAAGCTTCAGCAGCTTGAGCGAGAACATCAGTGGGCAGGGCCGCGGGGCCGGCACCCATATAGGTGATATCTTCTCTCTTCATGTTACAATTGGCGATTGCCGGACGGAATCTGGGTTCTTTTCCTCAACAGCAGAGAGATTTAATTAACGATCGGAGGAAAATCGGCGAGTGAGTCATGTTATCAGTCAGGTGACTGCCCCGCGGGTGATCCGTGGGCATAACCCTTAGAGCCGTGACTAGTATTGCCACATAGACCCCAAAATGACTATATAAGTAAGGCCTTATAACCACAGATCGAGTCTGCGATTAGCCGGTAAAAGGGTTCCCCCGCCATTTTAGCTGTAATTGAGATCGACGAAAGACTTGAAGATGACGGTGGTCGCTGTAGCCGGTGGGACCGGAGGGGTTGGAAGAACCATTGTCGAGAAACTGGTGCAGCAAGCGAAACATCAAATAATCGTGTTCACACGTGGAGTATTGACCTCAGAGCTCTGGATGTATATTCAAGAGCTGACCAAATGTCTCAGGAACTCAACTCTGACTCTTTGTTTGACAAAATCCAACAAGTGCAGGTAGACTACGATAACCCTGCCTCGTTGGCAGGGGTATTGAAGCAGCATAAAGTGCACACGATCATTTCTGCAATTGGGATTGTCTCGGACGAAACGGCTCAATCTCAATTAAACCTGATCAATGCTGCGGATCTAACACTGGCTACTAAGAGGTTTATCCCTAGCGAATATTCCTTTATCCAGACGGAGGAGTATGTGCCTCATCAAGAGACTCTCTGTTATGACACTCAGCTAATAATTGCAGCCTCCTTGCCATTGATCCTACTATCCAGTACTGGCTGACTGCAGCCAAATCACTCCAACAGTCCAGTCTTCAATTCACCCGAGTGATTCCCGGATTTTTTATGGATTATTGGGGAATGCCTGTTGCTCGTACCAACCTTCAGCCCTTCACATTTGGCATTGACATTGCTGGCTGTCAGGCTGCCATTCCCGGCGATGGGAACGATGTTATATGCATGACATATACTTATGACATGGCTGCGTTTATTGTACGGCTGCTGGATGAGGAGGAGTGGCCCGAATTTAGCATCATGGTCGGTGACCACACTACATATAACCAGCTCCTCCAGCTCGCAGAGCAAATTCGAGGTATATACATACAATCCGGGAGTTTTCCTCCGGCGATCTGTTCGACTAACTTCATACAGGCAAGAAATTCCAAGTTGTTTATGACAACGCTGATAAGGTGAAGGAAGGGAGTGTCACTGTTCCGTCGATGCCTGCCGACACGGGATACTCCGCTGAAGAGCTGAAGGAGACTACAGCTCTAGTCAGTCGATTAACTATTGCTGGAGTATTTGACTTGCCCCATGAGAACCGATTGAACGCGAGGTTTCCGGAGATCAAAACAACAAAGATTAGTGATTTTCTTCAGGATGCGTGGAAAGATTATCCATGATTTTATATATGAACAACCTCCGAGGAAGTAGCATATCAATTTCCATGGAACAGACGATCAAGTGTCCGAGTCACCCAAGCCTTAAAACCTCTGATGGGCGTGTTACAAAGCGTTTAGAACACGCCAACCTAATCACCTTCCAAGGAAAGGCAAATTTTATTATAATCACTACTACTCGATATACCCAACACTGAGTGAATCAAGACCAGAATACGAAAGGATACTTTTTTTTTTCACTACATCATAGCCATCAAAAGCGCCGAGATACCTACCAGTCCACCACCAATGTCAGTATATTGTTTTAAATACAAAATTACCAATTTGAATGAATCAATCCAAGCATCGCACATCACTAACCGTCATCCATATCACCCAGATATTGGATATTTTCGTCATTGATATTATCTAGAATGCCCATCAGTCAGTATATACGTACCGTAGGGATTAGCAGCTGAAAGCGCACTTCTTTCTTCGATATCCTGCTCGGGTGAGAGGTAAATGTTAGGATCCTCGTCTTCTAGGTTTAGGGCTCCAGGGACGTTTTCGAATGTTACACCTTCGAGATACTCTTCCGTTTTGTTGTCTGGAATCTGAGGCGTGGACATTGTGATTATTCTCGGAGGGGTGGGTTACATTATATGGAAACGGACAGGGCGGGAGATTTGAATGAAGAGAGAGTATTATGTAGTTGTCGATCTGAGAATGAGTTTATATACAGCCTTTTTCATATTTAATGTCCCCGGTGATATCATCGATTAACTGGGAAAGTCCCCATTTGGAAATACCTCAAAAGATAAGAGGTCGTTTGATATTAATCATGATACAGAAGTTGTGGTCCCAAGGGATTGTCGATGTCAAATTGAAGATGATTTTCCTCTTCCGTATGACCTCTTTCGCATTACCACGGAAGAGGTCGACAGATACGCGATATCATCTCGCAGAGCTGTATTAAGATATCTTGTACCAAGGGTCGATGAAAACCATCGCGGGCTTCTACCAACCAGTGAAGCTATTGTTATCTTCGTCCGATTGGATCGAGTTGATTGGCTTCCTTTTGGTCATACGTTTTAGCCAAAACAATGTAGAATGTTTGACGAAGGATATCCTGGCATCATGGATGGTCCGCCATTTAGTATATTATCAATTGAAATGCACCGAGGACTTTGGGCACTGATACTATTGTTTGTCGCAGTAAGGATTCCATCCGTTTCACCCATATTTCAATCCTGTGAGAATTGTGGATTCCAACGTTTGCAAGGAGCCCGATCTATTCTTCCACTAGATATAAGCACGTTACACTAGAAATGGAAGCCTTTGTCGAGAGAGAGAGAGACAAAGGGAACAAAAGAATGAATCGCCAGCAGCTGAATGACGGGATAAAACATAGAACAAGGGTGAAAAAAATTGTTAAATGTGGTCTGGGCCTGCAACAGTATACTTACTACCTGTAAACAAAGTTTGTGAAAGGAAAGGGAATACTTTCTACTCCGTACCTAAGGTTATGAGGCATTAGAATAGACCTTTTGTTCCCCGTCGGATTTCGGCCCTAGCACGGGTGGCGGAAACCAAAAAATGGGGCCCCGGTTAATATAGTTACCTATGGGAATGAGAGAAAGGTTTCCAGTGCGAGTTTAATGTAGCTGAGGAATGAGACTGCATGACCAAGTTTTCAAGTCAAGAAATGAAGTGTGTCAGTGGCTGAACCCCTGTGATAAATCAAGTGTGTTTGTATGACTTGAGATGAGTTGTGAATCTTTGATGTTTAAATCTGACCGGGTGGTCAGAACAAAGCTAATGGGGCCTTGCATTGGTTGGACCTGCAGTGGTTTCATCGGTGGGACCCGGAAATAATGTGCAAATCACAGGATGGCACCTGTCAAGTGATACATGGATGTATTGAAATGCCGGGCCCGAGGTACCCGAGTGGAAACACCGAGATCTGAAAGTGCCCGGTCAGTCCAATAATGATCCATCTGGAGGGGGGAGAAAGTGGGCATCTGCAAACCATGCCCAACTCAGAGACTTCGTCAAGGGTCGGGTACCTATCATGAGTCCGTTTGGGGTTGATTTAATTTATTAGACTGAAGGTCTCGGGAGGGTTTTTACCTGACAGCCCTAAAGATGGGCATCTTGTGTTTAGATACCTACTTGGAAGTACGTACTCCGTCCACTACAGACAGGAGGTACGCAATTCTTACATACTGAAATACTAGTACACACAGATACCTGACGTAATGTTGATTTGCCTCAAATCCTCTGAATTGATGGCTTGATCACAGTGATCATTTGATGGTTTGGTCACAGGTCCAGACCCGTGACAGTTGTCATTCCTGCCAAGGGCATGTACTGTCGGGTACCTCCTAACTGTACTGTATGTACTCCGTACTGTACATACATACTTCCATTCCTATAAACCCCCCCCTCCTCCCTCCTCTCTCCCCCTTCTCTCTCCTTCCTCCTGCTCAGCTCTCTTTTTTGTCCCTTACCTTTCCGCAGCGTGACATTCTTCTTCTTCTTCTTCTTCTCCATCATCAAGATTGGGTTAAGAATCCGAATCCCACTACGCGTCTCGTATGATCCGTTTGGTCTCTATAGGATCTCTATATCTCTCTGCCTGAACGGAAAAGCGAAGAAGATCCTAACCGGTGGGAAATCCCCTACTTTTCCCAGTGTTGGAGTTCCATCGACTAATGATGAATAACAGAGACGGTTCTTGTTCCACACATTATCGCTCCTCAGTCTTAAAATCACAACAAACATGATGGCAAACAGGGGGGATAGCCCCGCAGTTTGTGCCTGCTTCCGAAGTAGTAACTGCAGTAAGCGCTGTTTCATCAGCCGCTTTTCGCAATGGTTATGGTCATCATGGTCCTTGAGACCCGCAGAAGCCTGTCCCGCGCTGGCGGAGCCGCCGAGCTGTCAAAAAGATGAGAATTCCTGGCCGTCGGAGAGTCCGGGTGTGTCCAACGAGGACACACAAATTTCAACCTATCCATGTAAAGCATGTCAATCATGGGGCGTTGCCTGTGATCTTCAGCGACCGCGATGCGCGCATTGCCTGGATGAGCAAATACTATGCTTTTATGTGGCACCCTTACCTCCATTACGAGCGACCCGGCGTTCGAAAAAGCCGCGCTCCACACATACAGAAACCGTGTTGCCCTCACCGGAGACGAACACTGGCGGATAATTATTGGAACGCAACTGGGAATTAATACTCCTCATTTTCCTGATCGACGGTGCTAAGATAAGCACCGCCCTTCTCTTCACGCAGATTAGATACAAGATATAGTTTTCTCCGGTTATATACCCCTTACTGTTTGATCTTCCACTTATGAAACACGTCTGAATCCCATGAGCGACCCTCCATCATGAAGAGCCGTCGAGAAGACTTACCGGGAATCTCTGGCATCCAGTTAGCCCTGGAGCTACAAACGAACTCCCCTTTGGGCGGCAATGCCTCGGGATCATCTAAAGACCCAACACACAGATATCGGAACTGATTTTTGACCGCATCCTAGAACTGTCAGTCCCCATTCCCTATCGGCATGGGGTCAGATACTCCTCTTACCCCGTATTCACAAATAAAACTCCCGCAGTTGGAGCAAAACTCGCGATGGATCAGCGATCCAGATCCATTGTCGGCGACATGTTCCTTCGGCGCGCCTTTGGTGAGTTGGAGGGTGTCTTTGGGAATTTTCGCGGTTAGACCGTAGTTGGTTCCGAACGCTTTCTTTGCTCTGTTACTGGAGTTCCCGCGATGGATCTATACCAGGGACATTCAGAATCGGCGTACTTTGCAGCTATGGCAGTGGCAGAGAGATGTCCGCGCATCGTCCGGCGAGGAGAGGGAAAGTTTGTACTCAATATCATGGCAGTAACAAGATCCGCTGTAGGTCGGCATCTTGACCTTGTTGTTGGTGGTGACTGTACGGCGCAAAGGTTGAGTTTGCTCAATTAATACTAATCTCTCCGAGGGAATATATCTATATGGCGATTTTTGACTCAGTCTCATGTCATTTGGGCCACATTTCAACTACCGACTATTCATCGACCCCTTGGGGAGAATGTTTTTAGGGTTATGAAGGGGTGATGTGATGATGATCACATGTGCACTGACCATGTGACAACGGAGTATATCCCGTGTAAAAGATAAAAAATTTAAGATCTTTGAGAAGTAGCGTCATTAATTATTATATTTTGGACCTTAGTACGGACTCCCCAACTGCGGTCATACGAACTTCATACTATCATCCTAGGACTATTATAATTACTCCCTTATGCCGCTTCCAGTATCTAACCAATCCAATGCAGTTCATGCATCCGATGACTTCTAGTTCCTACACTGGATGAATCATCATCAATATGGCGACACAAAAACATGACCCCCGGGGAGCCCAGCAGTCCCAGGGACTGGAGAAAAGAACTGTCGTCTCATGCTTCATCTTTCGTTTTGCTCCGGGCCAGCCTAGTCATCCGTCCGTAGCGTTGTTCAAGCGGAGTGACAAAGTGAGGACGTACCGGTATGATCTCAACACCCAGAGACAACCATTCGTGGTCCCTAGGAATGATAATAACGGTCTACCTAACAGTCATCATCTTGCCCCCATCTCCGGCAGCATCGATCCCGCCGACCCAACCCCCCTCGCAGCAGCCTGGCGCGAACTCCACGAAGAGACCACCCTCACCCCATCGGATCTCAGCTTCTGGCGCACCGGGAAGCCATTCACCTTCAGCGATCCGTCCGTCGGTCGCGAATGGACCGTTCATCCGTTTGCCTTCCGTCTCAAAGATCCCGCAGAAGGGGCCCCGGCTGAGGCGATCCGCACCGACTGGGAACATGAAGCGTGGCAGTGGTACGACCCGCGGACGGTGCTCGAAGACGCGAGGCTCAACACCGTTCCACGTCTGACCGATAGTCTGAGTCGAGTTTGGTTCGAAGGCATCACCAACGACCGGGCCGGGAAGGCTCTTGCCACGGGGCTGGGACGGTTGCAGGCGGACCATGAGAGCGGCGCACGCGAGTTGACCGCTATCGCGTTGAGGGTGTTCCGTGACTTTATGGCGGAGACACGAGAGGACCTCGATGAGAAAGGGTGGGACATGATCCGGATGGCGGCATGGCATCTGATCAAGAACGGACGGGAAAGTATGGGAGCGGCGACGCAGAACGCCATCCTGGCCGTGGTAGCGGAGATAGAGGGGATTTGGGAACAAAAGACCGGTTCTGGTCCTGAGCAGAGGTGGGATCGAATCCTGTCTCTGATTGATGATCACCTGGGACGTCGAAGGCATATTGCGCAGCGGGTTAAGCATTCCTTCATCTCGTACCTCCAATCTCACTTCAGGACAGACACGCTTACCATTCTCACCATATCCGCCAGTTCCACCATCCGGGACAGCCTTCTGGAGGCATTCGACTCGCTGAGAATCCAGACTCTCGAACTACGGATCCTCGAGTCGAGACCACTGTTCGAGGGCGCCAGTATTGCCTCGTCGGTCCTGTCCACGTTCAAAGCCCGTGCAAACCCGCCCGACAAGCGTCTGCGCGTCAGGATCTACACGGACGCATCGGCTGCGCTAGCCGCTCAAGACGTCGATGTTGTCCTGCTTGGCGCAGACCGTATTTCCGCCACGAAGGGGGTCAGTAACAAAACTGGATCTCTACCTTTAGTACTCAGCGCCAGACACGTCGCTCCCAGCGCGCGGGTACTTGTTCTCAGCGATCTGGAGAAGGTCAATGGATCGGGTGGAATAATCGACGACGAACTTTCGGAGAGCAATGATCCGTGCGAGGTGTTGAGTACATGGCGCCGCGACGGTGTGAAAGGCGCGCAGGTGTTAGAGAATGGGATGAAAGCGAATCAATCGGATGAGAGGAATTCGTCGGTCACCGTGGAGAATACCTACTTCGAATGGGTTCCTCTGGATATGATAGATGCCTTCGTCTGTGAAGAGGGAGTCCTCAAGAAAGGCGGTATTCAGGAGATATCGCGCAAAGTGGGGGAGAGGGCTGATCGATACTTCGGGAATCTGTAATTGATAGAAGAACTTAGTCTGAAGACCATGGCCATAGTGAATTTGACCAGCCATGCTTCACAAAATCTCAAACAATACATGGTAGGATGGGAAATCCACCTACATCTCACCGCTCCCCTTCCTCTGAATTCCACCATGTGTACACCTCGAATACTATTAAGGTTGGGGAGGGCGACGGGGGAAAGTTAAGATGGATCCGGATACTGATATATGGATCCTACGTGGTCGCTTTACTTTGATGAGCCAGGGCCGTGGCGGTGTCAAGGGTGTTATCCGGTGATTTATGTAGGAATGATGGGTTAGAGGAGGCTGGGGAATGTGAGGGCCGAGACTGGGATTTATGAGTGTGGCCATTTTCCGTGAATTGAGAAAAGAGGACATTACAAGATATCAAGGGAGTTTATGGATGGTGTCGACCCCAAGGCCACTTGATGCTGGCTATGAGATGTGAACCGGCATGCATTCACAGTAGAAAGAAGCGGTTCAGATTAAGAAAACTAAGTCCGTACATGAAAAAATTATTCCTGAAAAGACGTAAGACAGTGGTGTATCTCCAACGATGAACTCCAAACACCGGCGCAAAAGGCAGGGATATCGAACGCCAATCACCAAGGTATCATTAAGTTTCACGAACGCGTGCCTGCCGCTTAGCTGTCCCAATGTGGGTGTTGTGTACCTTCGTGGCAAATTTGAGACTGGTCAAGGTCTCGGCCAGGTGTGCCTGCAGCGGACTGACCATGACAAACATGAGCGTCTTCGAGTTTCCTCCCAGGGAGAATTGGAGAAGGTAAGTGAGCTGCAACTCGTGAGTATCTTGATTGCCAAGCGGAAGGGTCAGGGAAGCATACCTTGCTATTGCGATAGGGGATGTGTCCACCGTCCTTGCCTTGTCCCAAGGCGGCAATCACATCGCCCAGACAGCTCAAACTGCGGTTGATATTCTGCGTCTCACGCAGTCTCTCTCCCGTCGCTCCACTGTGGCTAAGTCGCTCACTACCGGCCAAGTCCACCAGATTCAGCGTTCCTTCACTGCGCTCACCCGTGATATCATTCTCGCCGATCAGCTTCAGGATGAAAACGGAGTGGGACCGCGAAGATCTCTCGTTGGCCTTCGTAGCAGCGACGGACCGGTTCGCCGCAGCGCGCCTGAGGATGGTCTCGACCATCTCGGGCGAATCCAGGCGGACAGTGGTAATATCCGTAATGGTCGTCTTTCCTTGTTGCATGTCGTGCCGGATCTCGTGCTTCTTTTTATCCAGTTCTTCCGCCTTGCCCAGGAGATCATTCAGATTTTCATTGTACACTTCGACGAAATTACCTTCCATGGTATATCTCCAGCCCTTCTCCTCGAGGCTAGTGGCGGTCTGGTAAATTTGGTGTACCGCCCGAGGAATCATGCCATCCAGCGAGGACATAGTGAAAGTCTTACCGCTGCCCGTCTGGCCGTAGCAGAAAATGCACACATTGTAACCATCCAGAGCACTTTGGACGAGCTGGCTGATCTCATCGAATACATCTGCATTTTGTGTCAACGGCCCAAATACCCGGTCAAAGGCAAAGTTGTTGTTCTTTCTGGTGATGGCGCCGAGGCTGCTCTTCTCTTCGGGCCCCAAAACGTTAATCTCCTTAGACTCTTCCGACTGATCAGGGTATTGGATTTGCGCCACACCAGTTGCAGGCTCCGTCTCTAAAGAGGGCCGGACACGGCAGAATACTCGGATGTTACCCTTGAGCTCTTGGACTTGGTTGTGTAGTTTCCGTCGGAGGGTCTCCTCCTTCCGCAGCTTATCCTTGGTGGCATTGGTCTCGGCTAGGGCATCCATCATCTGCTGATTCAACCGCTCAAATGCTTCGGATTGCTCCTCTCGACCAGACTCCAGGAACTCAATTCTCGCCTTAAGCGCACGGACTGACGACTCCAACGTTACGCTGTTGCTACTTGCTGTGTCGAGGTTTTGTCGGAGATCCTGTGTGCTCTTCCGTTCCCGCTCCATCTCTTGTCGCAGGGCTTGCACGTTGTTCTGAAGTGAGGAGATCTCCCGATCTTTTCTGTCCAGTTCCATCTGCGAACGTTGTGTGTCCAGGGCTGTCTGGGATGTGAGTTGGTTCATTTCGCGGAGTCGCAAGGCGTTTTCGTCGTCTAACTCACGCTGAAACCGCCGTTTCAATTCGGATATCTCGTCTTCGTGCTGCGCAGTAAGCGTTTCTAATTGTTTCTTGCTGTCATGTCTCACGCCTTCGACTTCATGGCGTTGGCGAGCGCTGAACTCATCCAATATGATTTCGTGTTCTCTCTGAGCTTCCCCTAAAGCACCTTCAGCTGTGCCAATGCGGACTTTCATTGACTCGAGTTCAACGCGTAAGACCAAGTTCGCCTCTGTGAGATCCTTCCGAGACTGCTCAAGCTCATTCACTGCAAGTTGGTTTATATGAGCACCTCTCCGTTGAGACGATAGGTCCGAGACAGTTACCTCTTGATTTATACACCTCCACCGTTTCTTTGAGCCCAAAACTTTCCTGCCCAGCCTGGCTTACACGTGAGACAAAGGCGTTGAAAAACTCCTCCATCGTCTTCTCGCGCGTTTCCTGGTCCCATTCGGCACCTGTAGAGCAGTTAAAAGATGTGATCGTTGAATCTTTTGTCAGAAATTGCGGCACAGGAGGTGGCCTCCTCTTGGAGGAATGCTTGGATGGTGATGGGGGCTTGCATGATGGGGTGGGAGTAGTAGGGATATTTAAGCTAAGGGGCATGAACGGCCCATGCATTGGAAAGGTTTTTGGGTCCAGTGCCTTGGAGGGGGAAGGGTCCATAGTTAACTGATCCATAGCGCTATTTAGGGAAATCTCATGGCGCTCAAGTCTCCAGGACCCTTCACAATTATGGGGAGAAGGCAACTGAGTCCTCGACCAATTCTGTGGGACATGTTCATGTGTGCTTGCTGATAACAACGGGCCCGCAAATTTTGCACAAACAGGGGAATGAAAATGAGATTGTCGCCTACCCTTTCTCTTCCCCAAAACGCTTGAATCTTCCTCATAATGGGTATCTAATGATGTGGCTGGTCGGGGAATTGTAGGGCCATTGGGTCTTCGGGCGCCGGCAAGCGTGGAGTGAGGCCGTGATAACGCCGAATGGGGTCGTGTACTAGATCCGGCAGCGGACGCCTTGCTTGTCCGTGACGTAGTGGAGGCTGATCTAGTCAAAGTGGTTGATACAGCACGAGTATGGGGTTTCCCTGATACGGCCGTGGTTGTTGTCCCAGTTCTGCTGGTCTCGGCGCCTTGTGTGATACTCCTGGGGCGAGTCGGTTCTGCTTCTGTTAGTGTACCAGCTCTGTATAACCCTGCTTGTAACTCTCCTACGCGATAAGGTGGATGTCTTACTCGCAATTGAGCCAGGCGGTAGGATACCAGACCGCGAGTTGGTATTGGCCGAGCTCATTTCTCTGAGTCCAGCAGCGGGAATTCGAGTGCGGGCTGGGGCTCGTGATTGCATCTAGGAGTGCGTCAGTCGGTTCTGAGACTGCAGAGTATTATCTCCGGCATTATTACCAAGTTCTCATTCTCCATCATGTGCGAAAAACAAACAATCACTGGTACTGGTAAGAGGATACTCAGATAGAGCGGAGTGATGAAGGCAGGAGCTTTTGGAGCCACTGTCTAGAATTGAAAGAACAACACACTGCACGCGATACAAACAGATTCAAAGTCACAGCCGGGGGGGAGGAAGGCAAATCATAGTAAATTATCGACAAATTGAAGTGAGGAGTCCCGCATGATAAGTAAGTCGCGAGGGACTTTTGCAGTGTGTGTGGAGGTCGAGTTGGAAGTTTTCAATTGTAACCTAAAGGTGGTTTGCGATCCAAGCGCTGTTTCTGGAGTAACGGAGGGCAAGTAAACAAACGGAACAAATTAAACACATCAACGGCGCTGACTCAGCCCTTCTGCGGCGGGGGGGTGGAAGGCACTAGTCCCAGTAGAGACTAGGTGTATGGTATCATGGATACACTTTTTGTACATACCGTCGAAATCACTGGTACCATGGTATAATACACAGTCACGAGATGTCTGCTTTGCGATTAATTTTTGACTTAAACTCGATGCCAGAGAAAGTGTTCACTTGAGCAATTGAGTGGTCTTGTTGCCTACTACTCATACTCTGTACGCTCCACCAATTCTCTGCTGTGGGATCACTTGTCATCGATTAAATCCATCTCCCGCGTGCGGGTCGTCCCACCAAAGACCTTTAGGTGGACTAAAAAGTGGACGGTGTCGACTTTCCCAAACCGACAGCTTCCCTCTTTCATAGTAGCTCGTCAATTGCTCCTCTCTTTCTCTTTGGTTTTGCCTTTTACCTTTTTTTTGATTTATTTTTTCTTTCTTTCTTCTTTTTTTTTCTCCCTTTCTCTGATCATCTTTCTTCTCTCAATCTGTAACAACGTGATGTCTGGTCGTTTCGTCCGTTCCTCTAAATACCGTGAGCTCCAACGTCTGTCCCCTCGTTAGGATGCCCGCAATCTGACAAGTATCATTTTAGGACACGTCTTCGGGCGGAACACAAGAAAGGTACCCTACAAATATCTCGTTATCGCCGCCAGGATTCAATGATGGTTACTCACAACGCCTCTAGGAGCAATGCTATGATAACCTCCGCGTGTCCGCAAATCCTTGGGACAGCAACCTCGTCAAGGTTCACTCACCCGCCTCCGCTCTTTTCCGAAATTCCCCTGAGTCGTCTGCGAGAGATAAACTAACGACTCAACAAGGCCAATCCCAAGTACCTTTCCCTGAACTGGGCAGCTGGTGGAGGAGGTGCTTTCGCCGTCATTCCCCTGGAAGAGCGGGGCAAATTACCTGAAAGAATCCCTTTGTTCCGGGGTCATACCGCTGCGGTCTTGGACACCGACTGGTGAGCAACAGTCGCATCATATTTTCCCCTACGTCACACACTCGGAAAGCCAACATACCTAGGAACCCTTTCAACGATGATCTGATTGCATCCGCTGCCGATGACGGCAAGGTACGACCCGAGACTAGATGTGGTGGTCTCAATGTAAATGCTAAATGGTGTCACCTAGGTCCTTCTGTGGCGTGTACCTGAAAACTTTACTCTTCGCCCCGATGTCGATCTCGATGATATTCAGGATGTTGCGCCGGTAGGCAAGCTCAGCGGTCACCCGAGGTTAGTCCTCATCCCTGGTTCTTCTCGGTCACATTCTTACTAGAGACGCAACTAACAACATTACAGAAAGGTTGGACATGTGCTTTTCAACCCGGCTGCGGAAAACGTTCTAGCTTCGGCATCTGGCGACTTCACCGTGAAGATCTGGGATATTGAGGCAGGCGCTCCGAAGCTGACATTGAACGTGGGTGATATGGTGTATTCACAGTCCTGGAGCGCCAATGGCTCCCTTCTAGTCACTACCTCTCGAGACAAGAAGCTGCGGATCTGGGATGCGCGTCAGGAGCGTCCCGCCCATGAGGCTCAGGGACATTCGGGTGCGAAGAACAGCCGTGTAGTGTGGCTGGGAGAGCGCGACCGCATCGCGACTACCGGTTTCTCCAAGATGAGTGATCGCCAGCTGGCATTGTGGGACATGCGCGCTCCTCAAGAGCCCATCAACGGATTCAAGGTTCTTGATTCCATTTCGGGTGTGTGTATGCCGTTCTGGGATGATGGCACCCAGTGTCTGTACTTGGCTGGCAGAGGGTGAGTGACACTGGAGGTTCAATGTGAAATCGGTCTAACAACTTTTAGGGACGGTAACATCCGTTATTTCGAATTGGAGAATGATAAGTTCGAGTACCTTGCGGAGTACAAGTCGGCCGACCCCCAGCGCGGCATTGCCTTCATGCCCAAGCGCGGTGTCAATATCCACGAGAACGAAGTGGCCCGTGCCTTTAAGACCGTCAATGATACCTACGTCGAGCCGATCTCTTTCATCGTGCCTCGTCGTGCTGAGACTTTCCAAGATGACATCTATCCCCCGACAGTCGGCCTAACGCCCGCTATGAGCCCATCCGAATGGTTCGCTGGCAAGGAGGCCATTCCGCCGAAGATTTCCATGGCTAGTCTCTATGAAGGTGAGGGTCTGAAGGAGGTTACCGGTGTGCAAGATAAGCCCACCGCTACTTTGGGCGCTCCTGCACCTCAAGCAGAAGCCGCGCCGAAGCCGGCAGAGCCGACCCCAGTAAAAACAGCGCCTGATCCCGAACCGACTCCTATACATAAACCGGCCCCGTCCATGAAGGAGCAGGGCGCCTCCATGGCCGCCATGGTGAACAAGTTTTCCGACGAGGAAGAGGCGGAGCCGGTGGGCGAGGACTCGAGCTTCGACGAGGCACCTAAGCCAGCCGAGCGGCGGGCAGCCTCGCCCGTCAAGTCCAGCCCATGGCACCAGGGGGAGGAGAGCAAATCACAGCCGGCCTCCAAACCGTCCAGTCCTGTTCCGGTAAGGAGTATTCAGCGTTAAAGCAGACGCTATGTCGAAGGCTGACCACATTAATAGGCCCAGAACAGTGACCGCTCCCCTGCTTCCAGCACACCTGCCGCCACTACTCCCACCATATCTGCTGCCGTGTTCGCCATTCCCGACAGCACCAGCACAGCCGCTAGTGCCCTTCATGGCGAAATCCAAAAACTGACACATATGGTCGGACCTCTGCTCACAGAGGTTCACGAACAGAAGCAGCAGATCGCAACTCTAACCAAGACGATCGAATCCCTCCAGGACAACCAAGAGAAGCAGATACAAAGCCTAAACGAGAAAATTGTCGCTCTTGAGGCTAAACTGAACTAGTCAGTCCCTTTCTGGCGCTGTACCTATAATAATTGTATTCTCCTTGAGTCAGTCCTCGCTTCCTCGGCAAAAGATCCGTCTCTCATTTTGTCCATAGCCATCGATGTCCTGTTAT
This sequence comes from Aspergillus coremiiformis, assembly GCA_009193565.1. NCBI lineage: Eukaryota > Fungi > Ascomycota > Eurotiomycetes > Eurotiales > Aspergillaceae > Aspergillus > Aspergillus coremiiformis. Next base: position 176,239 of record ML739039.1, on the reverse strand, counting down.
ATGCCTTTCATTATGATTGACAGCATGATTGCAATGTTAATGCAAATACCATTTTTGCTTCCTTGTTCCTTGTTCTACCTGGTTTTCTTTAGCGGACACGATAGAAGTTGATGATATGTGTTGGTTAATTGGTTACGATAAATATATATCTTGTTCTCTGGACGAAGGTCATTCAACCCATGTACGGAGTAGACGATCAAGGAAACAATACCAAGAGAGCATTGTAAGCGGTTCTCTGGCTAACTCACCAATTCTTTGTGTTTTGGGTTCTTTGTATAGGATGCCCAATCCTGGCCATCAGATGATAAGAACCTATCTTAGTAGTGATTGTCCCACAATGATAATTCAGTTCAAGTTGTCAAGATGAAGCTGATGAGTAGTTCATTGAAGAACTATCATGACACTCCGCCAGACGATGCACTGGCAGAAACGTACGGGACACAAGTGCTGACTGAACCAGTTGGCGGAATACTACTTAGTACTCCGTAGTAGTACTTAGTATGATGATAGTAGTACTCCGTGCTCCTCTTTAAATATTAGTAGTATAAAATGAAGTAGTATGTCTAGCAGTAGTGGTTGAACCATTTGGATTTGAACCCCATAAACTACTACCACCCAGACAACGAGATACTCATCAAATTTATAAATCGCCATCGGTGGCAATATTTCATCCGATCAGGGATCTTTAGGAGGTATATCTACAAAGAAAGAAAGCGTAGGTACTCATCAACCACCACAAAGTCAATAAAACAGCAGCAACAGCTATGGAACATGTACGCAGGCTCTCTTCCATGCAAGAACAACACTCCCAAACCACGAATATCATACCTGAAACGCTCTATATGCTCTTTTGTCGTAAGACGCGAAAAGATATGATGAGGAGGAAAGTAAGATCATATGGCTCGAAAGGTAGGTAGGTAGTATGAAGAAGATGTGAAAATATTTACGCCCACCGACTTGCTTCTCGTTCTTTTTCTACTCGTGCCGCGCGAGCGGCATCGCTCTCGTCGTCTTCGTACTTATAACTAAGGCGTCGGCCCCCGACTAATGTTCGCTCCTGACGACTGTCGCGCCGACGGCTGGGTTTACCAGTATCGCGGTCGGCGTGTATGGCTTCGCGCCGTTGTTGCTCTTTTAACATGCGTTCGCGGTTGCGTGCTTCTCGCTCCAAGGTGTGGGGGTCTTTTTCCGGTTCAGAAGTCTTGATTGATGAAGAGGCCTTGTCTCTTGTTCGGTCTCTATCACGGATGTTATCTTCACGGCCTCGTTTGACACGCCGAGAACGGTGTCGGGATGAGTAGTCACTGTCAATGGGAGATTCAGTGCGGTCGCGACGAGACCGTTTCCTATCACGGTCGCGATCTCTGTCGCGTTCACGATCACGGTGGCGATCGCGGGTCCTGTCTCTATCTCTGTCACGATCCTTCTCGCGGTCTCTGTCTCTCTCCCGTTCTCGGTAACGGTCGCGGTCGCGGTCGCGGTCACGGTCACGATCCCGCTCTCGCTCCCGACGTCGAGAATCTCTATCTCTGTCCCGTTCCTCTTCTCGACGACTAGAGCGCTCTTTTCCGGATCGATAGTTCCGGTTGGTACTCTCTAGGGTCTCACTAACGATGGGTGTCTTGCTTCGGGAGCTCGGATTCTTTTCTTCAGGGATCAATGAAAGACGTTCGATGTCGTGTAACTCTCCATTGCGGCTGGGGCTCCGGCTGCGATGACGATGCGGGCGGTGCGATCGACGACCACTCCTTCTATCACGCTCCCTGTCGCGGCGGTGCGATGATCGGCGTGAATCTACAGAGGGTGACCGAGTGTGGCGGCCATCTTCTGCTTGAGATTGTTCGTCATGTTTGTCTTCGCGACGTGGCTTTCTCTGCCGCTCACGCCTGCGCTCGGAGTCCTCGGCACTGTTGTCGATACTCGGGGAACGTGGACGATTGTGACGGCGACTGGCGGACGGGGACCGCGCACGGGAACGAGATCGGCTTTTAGCTCTCGATGCCGACCGGACCCGCGACTTCGACCTCGACGTCGACCGTGGTCGCTGATCTTCCTGGGGGGCTGGGGTAGTACTGGAAATGATGTCAGATTAGGCTTACCAATAGCCAGCGACGGGTCGTGCGACTTACCTCTGGGAAGGTTCTGAAGGTCTCACGGATGAGACAGATAATCTACCTGGTCCCTGGAAATTCCGATGCCGAAGGACGCTGGTGTTTGGAAGGCCTTCTCGCATCGCCCGGGGAGCAGCTGGTGCACCTTCGACCCCAGGCCCTCTCGGCGCAGGCACGTTAGGTCCGGGCATGAACGGCCCTCCGCGGCCTCCGGGAAATGGACCACGCAGAAAACAGCCACGCCCAAAACCTGGCCCCATCGACCCCGGCATCATGGAGCCATTTTGCATTCCTTGCGCGGCGTTAGCCTGGTCAAGACTGTCAATAGTTGGTATACCACGCAGCTGTGAGTCCTCGGGACCAGCCGTCTCTTCCGTTGTGGGTCCATTTGCAGAAATGGCTTCGGCATTATCACCCACAGTTTCGCCAATATTTTCATTCCATGATGAGTCTTTGGTGCCGTCCCCATCGCCGCTTGGGACATTCTCATCAGCCTTCGTCGTCTCGGTGGCGCTGTGGTCTCCCGACGGCAACTCCGTCGATACGCCTTCCTGTGATTGAGTTGACATGTCTTCATTGACGTTAGGGGAATTAAACGCTGCGTAGTTAGCATTAGGAGGGTAATTAGCTTGCATAGGTCCCGTGAAGCCACCGCGGCCACGACCACCAGGGTAAAATCCGCGACCACGGCCCCGGAAATTGCCTCGGCCATATCCGGGACCGTAATAGCCAGTCTGGAAATCTTGGTTAGGGAATTGTTGTTGCTGCATTTGAGGATGAACTCCGTTGGGTTGAGACATATTATATCCGCCAAATCCAGAGGGAGCCCCATACTGTGGGCCCATACCATTTGCGAAAGCATTTGGATTGAATTTATCTTGGCCTCCATTCCACATATTGTTTTGTGAGCCGTCCCATCCCCCATACATCCCCTGACCTGCGTCGAAATTCATCCCCGTATTCATGCCATTCATGTTCATCCCGTAGCCTCCAAACATACCCTGACTCGCGACCATCGGGTCCATCGCCATGCCGGCCATTCCTATAAATGCTTGTCAGTGACTTCGTGGCGTAGGAAATGCAAGTAAGGCAAGACGCATACCCATAGGATTAAACATTCCATTGCCCATGAACTGAGACATTGGATTGAAGTCCCCGTTGTTGTTCCAACCCATGGGAAACATCCCGGGAGTCATACCGAACCCCATCCCATTGGGGAACATCTGACCAGAATCCTGACCCTGGGCCATGTCCTGTTCAGACTCGTGAGCCAACTTGGCCTCATCAGGCCCGTTCTGCTCCATAGCATCATGGTTTTCGGTTCCATCCGCGGGAGCAGTTTCGGCCTGTTCGTCCTGTCGAAGCGTCAAAGTTAATAAATGCGTAGCTTTATTGCAATTGTGAGAGGTGCGAAATACCTCGGCCTGGGATTGAGCTTCTGCATGAAATTCATGATTTCCATCGGCCTGCTCAGTGACAGCCTCCGATGGATTTCCACCACCAACATGTTCCTCAGATGGAGCTTCAACCATGGGTGTCGGTTCCGGTATGCCTTGTCCTGGTTGAATTTCTGGAACATCAGAGCCCGCAGGAGTCTCATTCTGGACCGGGGTTCCTTGCACAGGCGTTGCATCATTCATAGCCGCAGGAGTTGCCGACTGGCGCTCTTTCTCTCGCTTCTTTTCTTCGGTACGGAGGAAGGCCTTCAGAGTAGTCCGGAGAGCTTTATTCGGCTTACACAAGTCGGAGGAGATGGGTGTGTGTGCGCAGACGGGACAGGTCTCTGGTAGTGACGCTTGGCCTGCGAGGTGTTTGTTAGACTGAAGCCGGAGGGAGCAAAGGGCAAGAAAGAGAACGGAAGCGCGTACAGTTTTCGCAAATAGCCTGATCACAGCAAGGCAACCGGAAAGCGTTCACAGCCAATTTGTTGCAGATCGCGCATCGGAGCTTGAATGGAATATCATCTTGCGTGAGCGAGCTAAATCATCCGGAATGTAATGAGCTACCGCGCACCTTACATCTCGACAGGGTTCCTTCACTTCATCTCACTTACCTCGCAATGTCCATCAAGCCCGAAGGCTGGTCCGTTGTAGCCATCGGCAAAATCGGATGCAGACAGAGAAGAGCAGAGTTCGAATGTCACACAGCCGGCGCTTATGACAAGTAAAGATCAGCCCAGGTGGCAAAAGCAGAGGACATGGTTCAATTCGCCATCAGTCGGTAATGAAGCGCTTCCCCAACGACGTCGCAGGTGAATGGCGAGTAGGTGATGTTTGTGGTAACGTGCAAGGCGCACTGCAATCTGAATGACTGACCAAATTTGGACTGGACGGGTTCGGAGGCTGGTCGGAACGGAACAACATGTTAACCGGAGTCCCTCCTGTTTGCTTAAGTTGTTTGCTTTCTGTTTCCCCCCGCAGTCATTTCATCGGCATTCGGCCTTTGTATGTAGGTACAGAGATGACAGGAGGAACCAGGACTGCACACTGTTGACTGGCCTATGCCACCAATCACCTCTGGGTTTGACCTGTTACAACCTAAAAAAGCCTCGGACAGTTTTTTGAAACGTGCTGCTATGGTCTAGGTTTGTCGATCATTTTGACTTTGGGCTGTGCTTTGCCTCGTACCGTCTAAGGCTGACACTTTTGATATCAACCCCAGTAACATTTTGCGCAGCCTACTACATCCGCGGCTCTATGAATCTTATGTGGGATTCATGGGATATGTTAAAAAGTAATTCAATCTCATTGAAAGAGTGATTTCTTGACTAGCGATTCTATCTCTGTCTGGGCAAAGGAAGGATGAAACCAGCAACCCCGACGCGCTCATCAGATTAGATCAAGTTATTTTTCACCGTCACGGATCTGTTCTTTGCGGTTGGGACTCGTGGCGATACCATTGATTGGTTTCTGCCTTATCGAGTCCCTCCCCTTGAACATCTCTGGGCTCATTTTGTCATCATCAGCGGTTAGGGTAGCGTGTATGGGATTACGTTTGATAATATATCGCAATAGAAAGAAGGGGAAAAAAGGGGAAAAAAGAAAAGAAAGAAAGAAAGAAACATTGTAGTATATCTCAAGACAGCCATATGAGAAGGTCTTGTTTTGGCATATAGAGGAGGATCACCGGAAGAGAAATTGTATTACGCCAAATCGATAGAAGAAGAAAGATACGTACGATAGTACTCTAGAGAGTCCCTTAAGTCGCCAGGCGGGATCACGCGCGGTAAGGCTAAACCAGGATTGGGACCCAATGAGCGCCCCGTCCGCAATGAATCGCTTTACGGTCACGGTGGCAAGTGGTCAGATGAGAGAGACCAGTTTGGGTCATGATGATGTTTGGGGGGGGGTGAGGAAAGAGATAAGTCACCTAATGTACGGAGTATACATGGGAGAAAGGAAAAAGAGAAGGAAAGGAATGAAATTAACCGTTAAAAGATGCAACGTTAGCAAAGCAGCAAATATGGGGCAGCTGCAAAAAGAATGCTTGTCCGCGTTGTCATCATAGAAAAACGGTAATTTTCTTTTTTTTTCAAGGGGAGGAGTGAAGGAAACGTGCCCAAAAAGGAAGAAAAAGAAAGTAGGGGAAAAAATGGAAAGAAAAGAAAAAGCTAAAAGTATCCAAGGCTAACCAAAGGATGGCTTAGTACATATTTTTAGCGTACGAGTGGATCGTGAGCGCAGGGTTAAAAAGGGCGACCGCTGCTCTGCGGAAGAAAAAAGGACGCCGGGACCCTTTGGATTTCTGGCTGCTGTGCCCACAGCCCACAGTTGCTTGTGCCCACGCACTTGGCCTTCGTTTTCTCTTCTCGAAGCAATACAAAAGCTCGGGCCAATCCGTGGCGCGATCGATCAAAACCGGTTGAAAATTACATACCCAATTCTGACCTTGGGTATTATTGGTCCTGGTACGGAGTATTTATTCCATATTCTTATTTATTGATTGTTTGAGCTGGTCGACAATCTGATCTCAGATTTCAAAAGACCAAGAGAAACACAAATCAAACCACCTAGCGTATTTACTAAGTATTTAGTACTATTTACTCGATGCCATGCGCATAAAATTCCCCCGGACGTGACATATCGGATGATCTTTTTCATGTCCACTTGGAATTCCTTTCAATCTTTAATAAAACATACTGTGAAATTGAAGGTAAGTGTCCACTCTCAGTAAAACCACAGAACCACTTATACTAAAACTTACCCAACCCCATATTTATCTCACTAGCGGCTTCCTGTTTCGCACTCGCGCATCTCCATCACCTATTTTTTTTTAATTATTTGTATTATTTGTATTATTATTTATTTTTTTTCTGCAGGAATATTAATTGCTAATAACCCACACCAGCTATGACAGATCAGGATAATTCCTACCGACCTCGATCTCCCGATTTTTCCACCCTCCAATCCCCCATTTCCCCCTCTATCACACATCCCATCTACCCTTTTGCGAACCCATTGGCTCATCGCGCATCCTACGACGCCTCTCCCTTCTTCACCCCGCAATACCACCACTCTCCACCCCCACTCGGTCGGTACCCTCAACAGTACATCCCTCCCTTCGCACACCCGATTGTAGATCCCGACATGGCTCGTCGGTCGTCTCGGATCGCGCGCGCCGCCGAGGCCCAGCCGATGCTGGAAACCAAATATGTTGAACCAGTCGAACCAGTTGAACCGGTCCTGCCCGAAGAACCTCCCCAGCCACATCCCGCGGCTGGTGTGGAGGTGAAGACAAAATTCCCTGTCGCGCGCATTAAGCGCATTATGCAGGCCGACGAAGATGTCGGGAAAGTCGCTCAGGTGACACCGATCGCTGTCTGTATGTGATGTCCTTCCCACTCCCTCTCCACCAAGCCCCGGATTGTTTGGGACACGATACTGACGCGTCTTGATTTGTTTATAGCCAAAGCATTAGAACTCTTCATGATCTCGCTCGTCACGAAGGCAGCAAAGGAAGCCAAAGACCGCAATTCAAAACGCGTCACCGCGTCGCATTTGAAGCACGCGGTCGCCAAGGACGAAGTATTGGATTTCCTAGCCGACATTATCGCCAAAGTGCCCGATCAACCGGCAGGGAGAAAGCATGACGACGATGGTAGCGATCAGAATGATCAACCAAAACGGAAGCGCGGAGGGCGACGTCCGAAAGACGACAGCGACTAGCTATAGACATCGATAATCGGCGGACTTTCCTTTTGTTCGTGTCCCATGCTTCTAAACCTCATTACCTCTTTTTCTTTGTTTCAACGACTTTGATGGGCGATATCTTAGACTGGGATGGAGAGCGGGCGCATACTCTCTCGGCGTTGTGATGGCGGGCATGGTTTGGTTTGCATCTCGCGATGTGAATCGGTAGCTTACCTTTGGGTATTATTCCTTTTGATTCTGGGCTTTCTTGATTCCGCACATTTCCAAACAATTCACTCAATTATACCTCGGTTCCCTGGCGCTGGATATTATTACCAATCGTTGCCTTTCACGGACGATATTAAATAGCAGTGGTAGATGCAGGTGTGTTCAAGGATGGTCCCTGTTAACTCGAATAGTGGGAAGCTCTTCTTGAGAAGACCTCACACGGAAATGAGCTCTCTAATGTTCATTCTCAGCACTTTAATTAAAGTCCCGGACTCCGGCCAGGATCCAGTTCAAGGAATAATACATGGTTATAATCTTTGGAGAAAATAGCACTAAGTATTGACCACGCCATGACGCTTCTGGCTGGGATATCGCTCCTCTCAGTGGGAAGTAACAGTGTGATCAATATTGACGCCTCAAGTGTAACTTGTATGTAAGTGTACAGTATGTACTCCGTAGAGGTCGATGAGATGGCCCCGCGGTAATCCAAATCACCGGTGTTGGCACGTGACTCCTCACTCCAAAAATAATGGCAAGACAGGGATTCGAACCGTGGAATGTCTTGAGCATTGTTTTTGTTGCAATTAACCTTAACCACTCAGCCATCGTCAATGCACCCCGTTACAGATAAGTAGTCAAATGCCCGGTGCCTGACTAGGTTTCCCGTGCTGGAAATGATTGTTTCTCCCTAACAGCTTCTGCGACACTACTCCGTACCTGATCAAGTTCACATGAGTGAACAGTATCATGCTGTTCTCTTGGGATCATGGATTTTGTATGTTTGGCTTTGTCTTGAGCTCTAATACAATTGTTCACCCAATAATCATGAATCAATTCAGCTAATCTTGTGATAGTGGTCTCGTTTGATTGGCGGTTCCCGTTCCCTATCTACCAAGAACTACCGGGCGACGTCTCCTACCGAGCGATTGACGGCGTTTAAACGGACATGCAATACCCTACAAGTATGTTGTTCCTGCAGGGCTTTCGCAAACATCTCTTAGCTAAGGTTGTGGACTGTAGCAAATATGGCGCTCCACCAATTTACCATCCGGAGATCAGTCCGCGACAACCCATGCTCGCAACTGCATTGACCGACTGAATTCTGTCCTCAGCGATGAATCGCGAGGCCCGGCTCCTCACCCGTGCTTAGCCTACGCCGCTTCTTCTCAGATCTTTGTGACCGTCACCAAACTCGCGTTGTCTTCTTATGATGATGGAATGCTCCGTTCTGCGGCTGTTTTCTTCAATACCCTGATCGACTCGGAGGTTGATGGCGTGGTGGACAATCGGCTATTTGCACGAGCGCTGGTGGATCTCGTACGACGTGCGGACAAACACTCGGAAGATGTGGAAGGAAGGCTTGTTGAGCTTTTATTTGGCGTGGCCAACAATATCCGCCTGCAACCTGATATTCTCCCGGCGTGGTTCGCTCCTAGGTCTGAAGACCCAGACCGAGAGCAACAAGTTAATAGTGGAGCGGAGTTCGCGGGTGCGACACGTAAGGACGACTTTCCACTGTTCTACTTGTTAGTAGAATACGTCCACCATGGCGGCCGTGCGGGCGATTTTGCTCGAACGGGTCTTCTCTATCTGATCGAGACAGCATCTCGGTCAAAGAATTTGGAAAGATGGCTAATTGAAAGCGATTTGGCCACGCTGATGGCGACAGGACTCGGTGCGCTGTATAGCCAGCTGGGCAGGTGAGTGTCCTAGAGAACTCTTATCTCCCTAGGGTTGAATTAATTGTTCTGAAAGTTTGTCCTTCGACGAAATCCCGGACGATAAGATGCCACATATTGTTGCCTTATCAGATCACGCAAAACAGGAGACCGCTCTTCCTCCTGCACTGGGAGCATCGGTGGATTCTTTCATGTCCTACCTCTTATTCTGGCAGGATACTATTGACCACTGCAAATCGGCCGAAGTGAACGGCACGCTACTGGATCACTTTCAGGTCTTGTTTCTCGAGCAGCTTCTGTAAGTTAGCCCGAGAAAATTTTTTCTCACTTTATTGAGAGGTTGTTAACAGGATTATTCTCCATAAACAGGTACCCATCACTGCTCGAGTCGTCTGACGTTGAAGGTGGTTCCACCGCTGCTGTGCTTACCTATCTATATCGCATTCTTGAATCTATAGTTCAAGACGATCTGGTACACCGTATTCTCCATTTCTTGCTGGCGTCACCTTCAACAGCCTTGAAAGTGAACATGTCGATAAGCCGGCGAAAGTCCCTGGACGTTTTGGCTGCGTTCTCGGAGGAAGCCGCGAAACCGTCACCGTCACTCTTTAATCTGAGAGACCTTGCTCTCTTGGGGCTTCAATCTAGCAACCGTCAGACTGTTTTGGCGACACTACGGCTAATGGCGGTGATACTCCAACGGCACCATACCTTTGCTCGATCATTGATCTGGACTGTTCCTGGCCAATATGCCAAGCAACGAACCGTGGGGGCATTGAACGCAGAGCTGGAGCAGCTCATGAATATGGCCACATCGATTGTAGATGACCCCACGTTGCATGACTCCTTTGATAATTATCTCAAAGATGCTTTATGGACCTTGGAATCGCACCTATATATTCCACCAGCTGAAACTACCTTGGAGGATGACCGTCCACTGGAGATTCGACAAGAAGACCCTATCGTTCAAGAACTATTGAATTGCTTGGAGACCTTCTTTACGAACAGTGTCATCGTGAACCTGGCTTTAACGGAGGTCCTCATGAGCATCGCGTCTTCACATCTGATATCCCTTGATGGTTGGCTTCTTGTGGACTCTTCTAAATACGTCTACGGCGATCAACCCCCCACCCATGAGGGATCTACAGAAATCCTGGGTCAGATCCAATCGGCCTATCAGGAGCCCTTGTTGTCTAGTTCTGACACCCCAACACTCACATTTGCATTACAAAAGCTTGTGCAAAAAATCCAGCAATGGCGGAAGGATGTGCCGGATTTTGACATTCTGGTTGCGGCCCGGAGGGACCTGCTTCACCAGGAGGATTCCGCTACAGAGCCCGGCCGCTTCCAGCAGCCATCTGAAGCATCCCCGCGTGTCCATTCGGAACGACAATCACGGAAGCTGCTGTTGGACTACGACATTGGGCCTTCCCTTTTCCAGGATCCGCCGGGCACATTGTCTTCCCGACAGGCTGCCGCCGTGGACTCACCACTGCGTGAACCCTCGATCCGGTCTCCGAGTTCTCGGGACTCTTCCCCGACTCGACCCACCGCGGCTGAGGAACTCCGAAAGCGACTGGAGCAGGCATTCCAAGTGGATCACCCACACAAAGCGGCAGCAGCTGGAGAAAAGGCTGAACCGACGGTAGAGGGAGCGGCAGAGGATGAGGTCAAGAGTGGGAATGTTGACGAGGGACCGCGGTCAGCCACCCTCGGCCATGTTTTAACCAACGTGGTGATATTGTACGAATTTCTCTTGGAGGTTTCCGCGACGGTGCAAGCGCGGAGCACCTTATTTGGCGAAGCGGGATATCCTGGAGTAGGCTGGAATAACTTGCTAGATGAACAGTTGAGTGGGTGACATTCTTAATGATCTTATTACTCCGCATAAGAGCACGATCAGATGTACTTGTAAGAGTCGAGGAACTATACAATTACGATTGTCCATGAAGTTGGGTAAATACTCTCATATATCACTTCATCCAAGATCGCATAGCATCACTTTGATCAACATTTTCTCTTGTTTTTCTCTACTCGAAGTGCAACAAATTGATTGAACAAACCCTCCATTCAAGGTTCTCTTGAAGATACCTGGTCGTGGTTCGGGAGAAGTCCAAGATTCCATTAAGAGAGGTTGAGTCTGTATTCCTTTTGCCTCCACAGAACACGATCGCAACATGCCTATTTTTACAATAGTCTGCTAGATACTAATGCAGTGAGCGTCTTGTAACTATCAGTTGCAACCTCCGAGGATATTACTCCCCTAAGCATTGAGTCTACTACTAGCACGGTATACTATACTACTAACCTGTCGATATATTTCCTGTCCAGAACCTTGGAGTCCCTGACCGTATATCCAAACGCGAAGGGAGAATTCACCCTGGTTCTTCGAACTTCACACAAATCTTAAATCTCCCAACATACTCAGGTAGTTTGTCCTCGCTGACTTGGTGTCACTAATACTATATGGTGCACATGGAGTGGAACGAACTAGCATCGGTTATTCGTCTTGGATGTCTAGCTCGCTAGGGTTTTAGTGTACAGAATACATTGCTATAGAGTTCAGGCAAGATTCCCCAGCTCAGGTTGAATGTACAGGAGTATTCTAGTTCCCTTCTAAGGGTGTATTATGAATTGATCCACAGTCTATACTTCAAATCATCAGGTACACGTACAATCATGATTAAACGTAGTATTTATAGGACAATGTCCGATCCGGGCAGAACTGAACCTCATTTCGCAGTCCTCGCTTAGACCGAAGGCTGGGCATCGGATTTAGTCTTCGAGCGGTGGTCCTTGAGGAGGGTGAGGCTGTCCCCGATGGTTCCGTCATCGCCGCGGATGAACTCCCACTTGGCAGTCTTCTCGTTGACAACGGTGAGCTTGCTGAATCCGTAGTGGACGGTATCCAGAACGGCCGTGATGTTCTCCAGGCCCTGGCCGGCGCTGAGCTCGCTGTGGCTTTCGATGTTGCCGGCCATGCCGTTCACGATGTGCGTGATGGATTTACCTGGGTTGGTGTAGTAGGTGTTCTTGTTGACGATGGCGGCTTGGTCGATGGTGCCGTTGGCACCAAGAGGGTAGAGACGCTCGTACCAGTGGATGTGGCTGGATGGTCGGTTAGCAATGCGACTTCGGGATATCGGGTCAAACATACCCGGAGAAATAGGCGTCGACTCCGTATTCCAGCAGGAGGCCCTCGAAGGCGTCACGGACGTGCTTTTGGTAGGAGGAGGATGCCGAACTGTACATGGGACGATGGCTCATAACGAAGACCCAGGGAGTCTTGCTGCGATCTATCCTGGCCAAATCGTTCTTCAACCACTTGTACTGAGCGTACGACTTGGTATCCTTGAAACTACCGGTGACCTCGCCGAAGGGACCACTGTCGGTGGGGAAGGTTTTCGATGGCTTGGGAGTGGTCTCATTGACGGACACCTCTTCCTGGAAAGGCCATTCGGGGCTGTTGGCAAAGTCCGTTTCGCCGTCAATGGAGATGAAGTGCGCCAGGCCGTAGTCGAACGAGTACCAGAAGTTTCCGACTCCGCCGGTCTCGGCACCGGGCATGCGGAAACGATGCTGGTAGGCAGTGAAGTTTCTGTGTTCGGTACGATTAGCGGGGCAGACCAACGATAGCTTGGGGATGGATCGTTTTACCTTTGGGAGGGAGGGCAGCTGTAATAGTTGAGACCAGCGCTCTTAGCGGTCCCATTCGAAGTACCGTTGTTCAGATAAGCAGTCAGAACGTTGCCAGGACCGTCAAACTCAGCACATGCCGCCTCGTGGTTACCGGGCATGACCATGTATGGCATTTTGAGGGTGATCTTGTTCAGCCACTGCTGCCAAAGATCCCAGTTGGACTCGTACAGGACACTCATGTCTCCACCCTGGGGGCTACCCTGGTTGGGTTTCTCGCCCGCGGGCAAGGGCTTCTTGTACTCCTCCGGGAGGGCGCCTCCACCGGGGAGACTCGAACTGCTTCCGTTGTAGCAGACCGGCCAGTTATCGGCGCAGGGCAGAATGCCAGAATACCAATCATCGGCGTAACTTATATCACCTCCGTGCCAGGCAAAAGCCGTGCCGTCTTCGGCAGCTTTGATCAAATGCTTATGGGTACCACCGGCATTTGTGTAGCCCATATCGTTGAGGACGGCGACACTAAATTTGCCTCGGTGCCCAGCGGGCCGCGCGGTCTTGAAGCTCAGCACCTCGGACTCAGTGGTGCCATTGGCAGCAGGGATCTGGTAGTAATATTTGGTGCCCGGCTCCAAGTTCTCCAGGCTGACCTCGTGGAAGAACTGGCTGCACTGGGTAACAGCCTTGATTTCCGAGCACGAAGGGGTGCGGTCATACCTAGCTCACGGTCAGCAATGGTCCCAGGGGAAGCCAACCGCACATCATCGGAGACATACGTGTGGGTATAACCCTGCGCAAGGTTGTCAAGCTTGTGAGGCTTTGTCCCCCATTTCACCGATGGCGCCGTGCCCAGGCCAAATGGAGTTTGGTAGTGAATATGCATGCCATTGGGGACGTAAGCCAAGGAGATGACATTCACGTTATTCTTGGGGTTTTTTGTCGCCGGCTTGACTGCGGGAGCTTCGACAAGACGGGGGAAGCCCTTGCCATTGCCATTGACGGTTGGATCGACCCAGTCGCCGACGGGGATGGCAGGTCCGTTGTAGGGATAGCTTTCGTCTACCACGGGGCGGGCCTGAGCGGCCGTCGCGGAGAGCGCAACAAGCAGGGCAGATGCAGTGATTGCCTTCATGATCGCGTGCTGGCACAGAGAACGGCGTCGCTAACCCAGATCGACAACCAAAACATGGGATCCATGGCCGCAACACGGTCGATTTATACACGCCGACATGACTATCATTCCAATATCGTAGCCAGACCTTGTATCACACGTGCTCGAAAAGGCGAACACCAATTGGCCACGGATGTACGAATAGGTACTGTTCGTACATTCTCAACTACTAGTAAGTCTAGCACTTTAGTAGTGTAGTTGCTAGTCTTATTAGCGGTGATGTTTGTGATGGATCAACATCAGGGCTACGCCAAGCATGTGGCCCGAGAGCAACGCGTTCATTGGTCAACGAAGAATCTTTCGTATAGGAACAAGACACTGGGGCATTGCGGCCGCTGCAAATCAGAATTCTCGCATTGACAATCGACCATCACGGAGATCTCCGAATCCTCGAAAGCTATGGGGACAGTTTACCACGTGGAGTTGGCGAGGCTGGCTGATTCGACACAGGGAAAGCATTAGCTGCAGTCAAGCATCAGAGTCAAGACGCAACAAGCTCATGCATGGTGCCACTCTTCATGCCGAGATATTCTTGATTCCTTGTTCCAAGTCTGAATGAACCTCGGCATACTTTTTCCCAACAATGGACTTCAGCCTTATGGGTTACATTAGTGTCTGGCGAACCCGTCCCTTAGTTGCGTTCGACAATATGGGTGAAGCCGTCCTGCTCTGTAGGTAACTGCTCCCATTGAATCCATTCATTCGGGTCCATTTCAAAAGACGGGAGATTTTCAGCCTTCGAAGCAGCAACGTAGTCGTCCCAAACTTCCGGCGTCCACTTCCTCCGTGCCATGTACACAGGCCCTGTGGACGTTTCCAACGCCTGAGGAGAGTGGGAGAATACTACTCCGATCAACTCCCATGCCCTGTCAACCTCACGCCCGATTTTCGGTGCCGAACCTCGATGAGCACGTAAAGTACTGCATTCCAAACATAGCTCGTGCCAATCTGCCACATGCATTTTTCCAAGCCATGGCGGCCTCCATGCATCAGATGTACATAGTCCAATAACTTTGCAGCATTTTCAAAACCGATGTCGCGCTCACTTGGAGGAACTGTACCGCGGCTGTTGGCGAATTGTCGTGGGTGAGGAGCGAACAGCTTCATCTTGCATATGGATGATCTGACCATGATCGCTACAAACGTATGTAACGAATTGGATGGGTCGCAGTACCGCAAGTACTTTGTTTCCAAACGATCCTCTATCTGGTGGATGATACTGTCCTTCTTGGCGAGTGAGATATCGGAGCTCGAGAGTACTTCCCATCGCGCATCACCAGGACACGCAGTGGAAAGTTTACAGCGTCTCCGTAATCTCGCATCTGATTAAACAAAGCGTAATACCCGTAATGCCGTTGTGTTCGGAATGTAGATCAAGTATGTCGGGGTGGAGGTCTTTGTCGTCGACATTCAGAGGCATCTTGGTATCTCCGCAGAAAAGGTCCAGAGACGGTTTTGTCCCCGGCACGCCCGCCGTGCGAAGGTCCACCGAAACCAAATACCACCAGAGTCGCTGTCACATTTCCGTTTCGAATGGAGAGAGTCCAGGTGTTAAGCCATCCCGATGGAGTCCCATTTTGCATGCAAGGCGTATGGAGACGCCGGATGAAACAAACAGGGTATCGATGCGATAACTCTTTCGTACGCACGTCTATTTAACATCAGCACCGCAGTGGTCAGAATCTCGCAATCTCCACAACTAACCATGAACACTGAATAGGCTCGAAGGGTTGTTGGGCTGGAAGTTGACACGAAGCTTGGATTTGTCAAAGTTTGGCGGACTGCAAATCTATAGCGCGCGTACAGGATTGATTTCGGTACTCCAAATAAGTTCTGACACTCGTCTTCTTTCAGACTGACTATGACTGCGAAGTAGAAGGCAAACACCACTGCCTCTAAGTCTTTGGGCAGGTCTCGAAGACGTCGCAGTCCGTCCGTTAACGCGACCCAGAATGTCGGCAAATGCATGATTTTCATCATCGGGTCGGCTCGATCAACATAGATTTCCTGTAGTTTTGGTAGTATCTGTGAAGAGGGGCGAAGGCTTGCCAGGTTCTCGAATCCATGATTCGGTTCAGGTTCGAAGAACATATTCGACTCCTCCATTGGCTCGCCAACTTCGCGCGCCGGGGGAATAAAGCTGCATGGCTTCTCTGTCTTCACGCAATTGGAGCAGAGAGTGCGTCGGTCGCATTTGATCTTACGCTGCCGACAAGCCAAGGAAGAATAATTTTTCAAATCATCTTTGGGTCTCATCGTGACAGAGGACATTCTCATCGGGCAGTTCAAGTTCAAAAGCGGGAAATCAAAGGGAAACGTTGCAGCGACTGAATGACAGGCTCGGAAGCGAAAAAGCAGCTTTTGGGCCCCGAGGAGCGATCCATAAGTATGATTCTCAGCATAGCGAGGCAATTCTCAGATGCTTTAAATTGACTCGCTCTTCCTCCACCATGGCGAATTTTCTTCAAGATCACCATGTGTCGATCTTCATCAGATGGCGACCAGAAGCTCCCAGCTCTTAAGCAGGGCGACAAGCTCACCCCCCAGGACATTATCTACTCTTCGGGCCTCAGGCTGGCACTGTTGCTGAGGTCTATCTTCACCGGGATGATTCTAGTATCCTTGGTACGCTATGATCATAAAAGAAAGCGAGTTCCTTGAGGACCGAATTGACCGTCGCAGGACCGCCTTATTGTCTCGACTGCCATTCCTCAGATCACCAACCAGTTCAACTCGGCCGGCGATATTGGCTGGTCTGGCACAGCCTATCTGTTCGGTGTTTGGAAAGCTGTACACCGTCTTCAGCGTTAAAGCTATTTTTATGTTGTCTACTCCGTACGCTGTCCCACTTTGACATCATTGAACGACAGATCGCCATTTCGTGGGTTTCGTTTGATACAAATCGCCCTCTTGCCAAGTTCTTTGCTGTTTCATTGGGAGGAAGATAAAATCCCGCGTATGTCGGGGTGATAAAACGAAATGAGCGTCTGTGCAGAATAATAAGGAGTTGACGTTGAGAAGCTCCAAAGATAAATCTATACATGATCAGGTGACATCATGTGAATCAACAGAGGCTTTTTCCCGACTGGAGATCGAATACTTGGAAATTATTTACGAATATCCACAACTATACTCCGTATTTCTTCAATACTGGTAAGAAATAATGTCTCCCGTCTGAGCTATACTTTTACCATATTGCTTATCCTCCGACTTTAGGATAAATACAGTGGCCCCTCTTGACTCGTTGGCTAGGAATCTCGGAATGTGCGGCATTTGGCAGTGCGCTTGTCGGAACGCATTAAGCCGTATGGCTCATCGTCTTGGACTATATTGTGGAGAGATGGATTCATTTGATGGAATAATGTCTCGCGACATATGGAGGACGTTGCATTATGACTCACGAATGGCTAGAGCGAGGCAAAGAGGGCCCACAAACTGATAGATCGTTGGAGGAAGAGAACGGAGCAAAGTTTTCTAGGATCTCCAGGAACCAAGACACGGTCCAGAATCCAGATTCTGATGATCGATAATTGATGATGAACTCCACAGTGGAGACCGTCAGAGCCAGTGATCGTGTCAATGCTTTGAAAATAGGGCGTAGAAGATGAAAACTCGTACAACTCCGTCCTTCTACACCGTACGCTATACCTTTTAGAACCCGTGAATGGGTCTTGTTCTTGTTCTTGTTCCTGTTCCTTCCTGTTCCTTCCTGTTCCTGTTCCTCTTCCTCTTCCTTTTCCCGATTTCTATTCCTTTTGGACGTGTACTCCGTACTTTCAAAAAGTGGTTGCTCACAGTATAGCTGGGCATGAGACATCATTATACAGAAATCACCTCGTAGGATTATAACTTATAAACAGTCCGAGACTCGCAATCCCAATGGCAAATTTGAGGTCTATCATGTCTTTGGTGGTGACAGGCAATTCGGAAAGAAGACCGAAGTCCCCACTTTTCTACTACTGAAAGACTGGCCAAATATAAGAGTGTTAGAATCAATCAGAAAATATGTCAGGCAAAGTGCCAGTGATCAGACTGGAGTTTAATATGCAGTTACAACCCGTCTCTACGCGGGGCGAGACAGACGATAGTCCGGATGTCTTGCCAAACAGCCCTTCGCAACCTTCATCTGTGTTGATAAAGAGTATGATACGTCCTTTTGACTTCTCTCGGGTAAGCTGCAAGCAATCTCTTTCTGCCCTAAAGATTAGCCCAATATTTTTTTACTTGGTGGCGTAGATCATCGCCAGATGATGACAATACATTCATTGACGACCACCGTGCTTGAAGGCTCGCAAAATCCATATCGTCGTGGCCGGCATCTACTTCATCTGCAATAGTTCCTTAGGATCTTCCCTCCCATCCGGCGCGCATGATGCGATTGCCGACTATTTCCAGATCCCCAGAGATGACTTGAAAATGGTTCTTCCCAGTTCCCTCTACATGGTGGGGTTTGTCATCGGGCCTCTCCTCTTTGGCCCTTTGAGTGAGCGCTTTGGCCGGAAGCCGATTCTGGTGATCACCTTTGCCATGTACAATCTCTTTACCATGGCATGCGCGTTGGCTGCCACCTTTCCAGCCCTGTTAGTCTTCCGCTTTCTCAGTGGACTGGGAGGTTCCGCTCCGAATGCAGTCTTGGGTGGCCTATTCTCTGACATCTACAACGATCCTCACGAGCGCGGTCTGGTGATGTCGGTGTTTATGCTCGCCACGACATTTCCCCCGCTCCTCGGACCTATTATTTCTGGGTTTGTCTCTACTGTATCCTGGCGATGGACATTCTGGGCTGGCTTTATCATCGGAGGGGTCGGCTTTCCTCTGGTCCTTACCATTCCTGAGACGTACATGCCAGTCTTAGTCCGAGCACACGAAAAGACCTTCGGAAAAATTCAAGACGAGCCTGACGTAGTCAAGTCTCACCTCCACGACAGTATTGGTGTGGTTCTTTGCCGCCCGTTCACCATGATCGTCCAGGAGTCGATTGTGTTCTGTTGTTCGATGTACCTGGCGTTGGTGTATGCCATATTATATCTGTTTTTTCAAGCATATCCCATAGTGTTCCAAGGTATCCCCACTGACCGTGCTGGACGTTTAGGAAGTCTTCGCTAATCACGTTTGACGGGTGTTATAGGGTTATACGGAATGACCCCCGGTGTGGCCGGACTGGCGTTTCTTCCCAGTACGTGGAATCCATCCGCCTTCCAACCCCCGCAGCGCTAATAACAGAACATGAGCAGTCTTTCCGGGGTCGGTCATTGCCTTTCTTCTATTCTACCTGTACAGCTTGTACCACACGCGGGCTTTGCATCGTGGATTCGCATGGGCTAAGGTGGAAGAATATCGCCGGCTCCCCCTCGCATGTATCGCAGCGCCTGGCATCCCCATTGCGCTCTTCTGGCTCGGATGGTCGTCCATTCCCTCGATCCACCCCGTCATGCCTATGATGTCTGGAGTATTCTTCGGATTCGGATATCTCTTGATCTTCATGTCGCTTCTGAACTATGTCACTGACGCGTATAAACAGTACTCGGCGTCGGCGGCCGCGGCGGCGAGTACATTACGGTCGATCTTTGCCGTATGCCTTCCGTTGGCTACGACGCCCATGTACACCAAGCTCGGTATCAACTGGGCTAGTTCGGTCTTGGGATTCCTTGCAATCGCGATGTCGATCATTCCATTTGTGTTTATCAAGTATGGGAGTTGGATCCGCGAGAACAGTAAATTCGCACAACGGGCGGCGGCGGAGAGGTCCTGAGTCATGTATACTTCGAATAGGATATTTTCTACCTAACTATGATCCACCGTTGTAAATCCTCAGGAAGGAATGCGCATAATTGGCGGGGACATGCAAATATTCTTCAGCAGTTATTCAGAACGATTAGGGCTTGGCTAAGCTCAAGAGAGTTAGCGCCCGATGGGGACTGGCTGCCTTGCTGCCTGAAATCTTGCTGCCTTAAGTCTTGCTGCCTTAAGGTCTCTGTTCGTTCCTGCCTTCTTGCCTCAGGCCTTCCAGGTTGGCGCCAACATGTGAAAGTCGACAATCCGTCTTTTTCGTTCTCCCAACACTTTTCTTTAGCCGATAAGGACAGCAAAAGACCCAATTATTAGACGACTTCTCGCTGATATTCTTTCCCCACTGTTTCAAGTTCAGTTACCAGGTCAACATTCATTCAGGCAATGGCCACAGGACGAGTTCGGTGATCGCAACTCCAACACCCCCGTGGAAAAAAAAAACAAACAAACATGGAGAAATTTACTCAATTCCGAGACCGAGGTTGGTGGCATTTCCCATCTCTCCATCTCTCCATCTCTCCATCTCCTCATCATCAGTGCAGAATTAACAAGTGGACCCCCGTCTAGGATCGGGAATCGCTCCATTCCTACCCATCCCAACACAACCGGCGGGCTTTCAGCTGCCTTTACGTATCTTCCTCTTTTGTTTCCGTCTTCCGCTATTTATCTTCGTTTGCGTTGGCTACTTTCTGGTCCTACAATGGCTTCCAATCGGATCCCTCGGGAAAAAGGCATCCTTGTGGTGTATTCTTGGCGTGCCCAGTATATGGTGGATTGATCTTCAAGTAGACGGCGTGCGAAAAGGGTGAGTGGACGGAAGGTGCTATCCCCGACGGAACAGAACGGAAACTAAAGAATCGATATTGATTCCAGATCCCTTTCGACACAGCACCGGGCGCGCCTTCCAGGTCCCGGCTCGGTTATCGCCTCCTCCTTCACCTCCCCCATCGATGCCGTATACCTCGCCGCCATCTTCGACCCGATCTTCACCGCGTCCTACCCGACCTCGCGGCAGGTCGAACAGATCTCCCTCTTCCAGGCGATCCAGCGCACCTTCGCGACCCCGCAAGTGAACCCACCCCCGACGGCGCGCTTGGTGGACCTGGCCACCCTGGTCCAGAAATACCCTGGGCGGCCCGTCGTCACGTTCCCCGAGTGCACTCCCACCAACGCCCGAGGCATCCTGGCCCCCAGCCCCTCGTTGCTGAGTGTGGCCCCGACGACCAAGATCTTCCCGGTCAGTCTGCGATATACCCCGGCAGACGTGGTGACACCGCTGCCCGGCAGTTATTTGAGTTTCTTATGGACGCTGCTCAGTAAACCGACGCACTGCATCCGGGTGCGCATTGCCGAGGGCGTGGTGAGGGCCACGGAGGGCGAGGGCGCTTCAAGCAGCCGTCCGCCGACGGATGATAGTGCATCTCGCTCTTTGGAGATGGACGAGACAGAGTTGACGGGGGCGGAGAAAGCCCTGTTGGACAACGTGGGAGACTCCCTGGCACGACTGGGGCGTGTCAGGCGGGTGGGATTAGGCGTCTTGGAGAAGAGGGCTTTTGTCCGCATGTGGACGAAGACCCGACGGACCTGGTAAAATTGTATATTCTTAAGGAGACATAGTGACCTTTCTATAGATTCAGTCTATATCTTTCGAACCAACGATGACGAGGAAGAACAGAAAACAAAGAAAATAACAAGACAAGACAAGACAACGGCGGTGAGGCAACATTGTTAAATAAATAAAGACTGAGAGTAGACAATGAAAGGGCTAACTTGAACACACTCTGGAGCAAGAAAAGACATGGTAGAATCTAACAGATATAAACTACTAAGTATATACTAACAGAGTACTATAGTAAAGGCCAAGCCAACACCGACTTTCGCCCCCACTCTTCAGAGATGATTTCCAGCCACCGCATTTCTTATATATTCATGTACTAATCTCGACTTCACCTCTGGTCGTGGGGGATTACGAACTGGCAGTCAGCATGGGTTTCGGACGTCGGAAAGACAAAGCGCCAGCATATCCAGAAGAGTCCCACAGTACAACGCTGTCTACGGCAACAACATTCGATAGCAACATTTCAGGAACGACGTTGGTCACCGAGAGCCTATCCAGAGAGTCGCTCAACCAAGATGAGACGCCAGGTCCCACCACCAGGACACAAAAGGTCCGACGCTCCCTGGCGAAGTACCAGTCCTACACCGACCTGTCCAGCGTCATTTCTCAAACCGTGGTAAAAGCCAATGCGACGAAATTGAAGGCGCAGAACTCGGTCGTGGAACTCGAACACCAGATGCGGGCGTATGTGGCGCATACGAGCATCGACCTGTACGGGGCGATGCTGAAGAAGCTGGACCATGTTATTACTTCCATGGACGAGGGATTATTTCGGGATAAGGACGACCTGAGTATGGATATCGAGTCTGATCTACTACATTGCACTCGGGCTAAGATGCAGATCCAGTCACGGAATACGGCGACGAAGTCGGATATACGAAGACGGAGAAAGAGGGCAAACAGCCATCAACAGGCTCGAGCTTCTTCTCCAAGCCCTATCTATACCACAATTCACGACTACCAGCTCACCTTCCTCCACTACACCTGTACGCACCCCCGACACCATTGAACACCATGGAGACATCTAAACCGACAATAGACCACCTCACACATACGCTCTCATTCGCCTCGCCGCGCAATACTCCAGCTCAGCGTACCGAAAACCCGCCGAACCGACCAGCACCAACGCCTACGTGAGCGCCAACCCCTGGCACGGCACAAAAGCCATGATCATCAAGCCCCTGGCCTCAGACGATCTGCAGAGCATCGTCCTCGCCATCCGAGGAACGCAAAGCTTCCGCGACTGGGCCGTCAACATGAACACCCTCCCCACCGCACCGCAGAACCTCCTCGACGACGCAGAAAACCTCTGCCACGCAGGCTTCCTCACCGTCGCCGAGAAAATGATCCCCTCCCTCGCCGCCCACCTCCGCGATCTCCTCACCGAAGACCCAACCCGAGCCTCCTACTCCCTCATACTCACCGGCCACTCCGCCGGCGGCGCAGTCGCCAGCCTCCTCTACTGCCATCTCCACTCCACCACCGCATCCTCCGAACTAAGCCACGTGGCCAGTTTCTTCCCGACCATCCACTGCATCACCTTCGGCGCTCCCCCGATCTCCATCCGCCCTCTCCTCCCACCGAACCCCCCATCGATATTCTACGCCTTCATCAACGAAGGCGACCCCGTCCCCCGAGCAGAGAAACCCTACATCACCTCCCTGCTAAACCTCTATCTATCCCCAGGTCCCTTCCACCTCGACACAACCCGAACATACCCCTTCATCCGCAGAAAAACCACCCCAGCCACCTGGCACGTACCCCCGACGACACTCGCCCTCGCCGGCCACATAGTCCTCCTACGCACCCCGGCCGCAGATCACCGAACCCCCGGCCCGGAAGTCGAAGCCTGTCACGTTACCAATGAATTACTGAAGGATGTCATCTTCGGGGATCCGATTCAACATATGATGGGGCTATACATGGACCGAATCGATTGTCTTCCGCGTTAGAATCCGATTCTCGAGGACCGTGTGGATCATAATCTAGTGGAGGAAGGCTGGTTATACGGGGTAGACCTGGTGGTTTGGCTGAGAACAGTGATTGTACAGTCGTGGCTTATTAGCGTCTTTATGATCAAGAACTAGATTCACCGAATGGAAGGTAAGGTATCAATTATAGAAACGGTTCTAAAGAAAAACACGAAGTAAAAGGAAATGCTTTTCGATCCCTTCTGGGTCGCCTGTCCAAGCAAGCAAAGAAAACACTAGGAGAATAACGCGGGAGTAATGATGGCAGGGTAGAAATACATCCGACGGCTGAGGTCATTAGTCCAGCGCATCGGTGATACAGCCGTGGCTGGCATCCTTGACGGACCTGTTTCGGCAATGTTAGTAGACGGTTCAACGTGGCAGGTGCGAAGCAGATCTACACATACCGAGCGTATTTGCCTAGGGTTCCGCGCATGGTCAACCCGGTGGGAGGCAGCTTGCCAGCTGCCTTGGCGGCTTCCCACTCCTTGCGTCGCTCGACGAGGATGGTCTGGTCGACGTTGAGATCGAGAACGCGCTTCTCGGCGTCGATGGTGATGACATCGCCGTCCTGGACTAGACCGATGGGTCCGCCAACGGCAGCCTCGGGGACAATGTGTCCAATCAGGAAGCCGTGGGAACCGCCGGAGAAACGGCCATCAGTGATCAGGGCAACCGACTTTCCAAGACCGTAGCCCATGAGAGCGGAAGAGGGCTTCAGCATTTCTATCCCGCGATCCATAGTTAGCGACGTCACCCAGAGGGCAAAACCTCCATGGCTGATACGTACCGGGCATACCGGGACCGCCCTTGGGTCCGGTGTAGCGGATGACCACAACGGTCTTCTCGTCCTTCTTGATCTCACCGCGCTCCAGAGCAGCGATGAAGTCGTCCTCGTCGTCGAAGACACGGGCCTTTCCGCTGAACGAAGTCCCCTCCTTGCCGGTGATCTTACCGACACTGCCACCCGGGGCCAGGGATCCCTTGAGAATCTGGATGTGGCCGGTCTTCTTGATGGGGTTGGACAGGGGGCGGATGATCTTCTGGTCCTCGGGGAAGCCGGGCAGCTTCTCGAGGTTCTTCGCCAGGGTCTCGCCGGTGACGGTCATACCGGATCCATCGATGAGGCCTTCCTTGAGCAGGAACTTGAGCAGCGCGGGAGTACCGCCGATCTTGTGCATGTCTGCCATGACATGCTTGCCCGATGGCTTCAGATCCGCCAAGAACGGAACACGGTCAGAGACCGACTGGAAATCCTCAATGTCCAGCTTGATGCCGACCGAATCCGCGATGGCAATCAAGTGCAGCACGGCGTTGGTCGAGCCGCCGGTGATGTTCACCACCACCATGGCGTTCTCAAAAGCTTGACGGGTCATGATATCGCGGGGGCGGATGTCCTCCTTGAGCAGCTTCTTAATCGCTTCACCAGCAGCCAGACACTCCAGGTCCTTGGCGCGGGACTCGGCGGGGTTCGAGGAGGAGCCAGGGAGGGTCATACCGATGGTCTCGATGGCGGTGGCCATGGTGTTGGCCGTGTACATACCACCGCAGGCGCCGCCGCCGGGGCAAGCGTTACGAATGATATCAAACCGCTGAGGCTCGGTGATATCACCGCTGAGGAACTGTCCGTAGGCCTGGAACGCGGAGACGATATCGATCTCAGCGTTGTCTTGGGTGGCGGCACAGCCGGGCTTGATGGTGCCTCCGTACACCATAATACTCGGCCGGTTGACTCTGCCCATGGCCATCAACACACCGGGCATGTTCTTGTCGCAACCCGGGATACTGATGTTGGCATCATACCACTGGCCGCCCATGACAGTTTCGATGGAGTCGGCAATCAGATCACGACTCTGAAGAGAGAATCGCATACCCTTGGTACCCATACTGATGGCGTCACTGACACCGACGGTGTTGAACTGCATCCCGATCAAGCCCGCCTTCTCCACCCCTTGCTTGACACGGTGATTGAGGTCGAGCAAATGCATATTACAGGGGTTCCCGCTGTACCAAACAGAGGAGATACCGACCTGGGCCTTGTCCATGTCCTTCTCCGTGAGGCCCGTAGCGTACAGCATGGCCTGAGACGCACCCTGCGAGATGGGTTGCGTGACATGGCGGGAGACCTTGTTCAAAGCGTGGTCGTCTTCGGAGGCAGAGGCATTTTGCCTGGGGAGGGTGGTAGAGAGGGGACGGCTAGCAAGAGGAAGGTCATTAGCAGCTCGCAATGGGGTGAGAAAGAGTCCATTGGCTTCATTTGATCGCCTTACACAGTGACGGCGGAACGCTGCGAGAGACTCCGCAGAGCAGAGGGCATACGCCCCCGAGTTTGTGAAAGAAGCATTATCGTGGAGGGATATGGAGTCGGGAATGACACGCGACTTGTGATGGAGAACTCAATTGAAAGAGAATAAATAACTTCTGAACTCTCTGTCTCTCGAGCCTCTGCAGTGGATTAAGTGGAGCGGGTCCCGGGAGTGACGCTCGTCCTCTGCAGCGAAGTCGGGGACCGGAGTTGACCTGAGGCTCCCCGATCCCGATTGGCCCAATCCCGTGCCGTAGTTTGTCAGCAACCCGGGCCACTATTCAGTACTACTTTAATATACGGAGTACACAGTACGGACTACGGATGGAATGAATCTGGAAGCGTCTTTGGCATTGGTTTCTTGATTAATTATTATTATACACTTAACACACCATTTCACCATCTAAAATCTGCAATTCTTGTCTTCTACCTTGCGGTCTTGTCATGAGTCTTGTATATCCGTAACAAAGAAAGAAAAAAAAAAAGAAACAGAAAAAGGATGTCGACAACACAACAAAAGAGAAGTAAGAGAGAAAGGTTATAAATAATTCGAAGGGTATAAGGTCCTTTGGGCTAGCCAAAGAACATGAAAGAAGTGAAGTATAAAATCAATAGACAAGACGAAAGGCAGAAAAGAAAGACCGGGAACGAAGAACCGTGAACACGGGTATGCAACATCCCTCGGAGCCCATCGCTGCAGATCGTAGCGAAACCAAGATAAACAAGGAAGGACGGCAGAAGATATACCCAGAGACCAGCGCTAGGGCACCTCTTTATCCCCTCTCTTCAACCCACCCGGCACATCGATCGCTTGCGCAACCCATTCGATGGATGCAATTTCATCCAGGCTTTTGCGCTTCGTGTTCCGCTTCAGCAAACCGTCAACACATTCACGAGCCCCCTCCAAAGATTTCCCTTTGTGGGGGTCCCATTCACCATCGCTATCGGCATACCGGTACCAGGACCACTCACATCGCGCAATGCGGTGTGGGGTACGCGCACGAAGCTTCGCTGGATCACCTCGGGTACCTGGTAAAGCATCGAATGGGAGTCGGTTCTCCATCATCGCGTAGAGCAGGACGCCCAGGGCCCAGCCATCGGTGGATCGCCCATCATAGGGCTGTCCCATCAAGATTTCCGGCGCGGCATAGTCCTCACTTCCACATCGGGTCTGGAGAAGCGGGCTTTCCGGAGGCTGGGGGATTCGCCGAGAAAGACCCAGGTCCGTCAGGGTCACGACCGCACGATCGTATGTGCGCCAATCCGTAATATCCTCCATAGCAGCGGGAGGAAGGGTCACGAGGACATCTGCAATTGATCCGTCTGGTAAGTACTCTGGTCAATCCAGCCGAAGGTGGAACCCCTTACTCTCAAGTTTGATGTCCCGATGGACAATGAAGTTCGCGTGCAGGTAACGCACAGCACCCACCAACTCGGAGAAAATCCGTCGGATAAGCTCTGGGCTCATGGGTCTCGGTCCAGAGGATGCGACATCGAACAGGTCGCCCCCCGGGCAGTAGTCCAAGACCAGAAGCGCGCGCTTCTCGTCACTTCCGAACGCCTTGAGTTGCACCAGGGATGGATGGTTGACCGACTTTAGAATGTCCACTTCCCGTTTCAACGATACTTCCAATCGTTCCTCATCGGCGCCCCCCGCCGGGCCATGCTCAATGACCTTTACTGCGACGAGCTTTTGCGTAGCGGCATTCACTCCTTGGAGGCTGGACGCATACCACGGATCGATATCATCGCGCATCTCTATGCGCACGGCCAGACACACTTGACTAAAGGTTCCCTGGCCGAGCTGGCGCAGTTTGCGATACTTGCGCGGCTGCTGGGACCGAATGGAACGCACCGAATAGATTTCATCTGCACTGTCTGTGGATTGCGGGCTGAGAATGACGGGGCCCAGGTCGCCATCACCATAAGTACTGCGGCTGCTTCTCGGCGGAGTCGGGGGGCGGACTGCCGGCAATGCGATTCCGCGGTGGACGGCCAAGTACTGTTCCCGGTGCAGCTTGATGGATTTGGAGTCGGTGCTCGACGAGGAGGAGATGCCCTGGGTTACACCGGAACCCGACACTGCGATGGGACGTGGCTTGATGGGGATGGCTTTCGCTGGCGGGACGTACTCGCTCAGGCTACGATTGCGGGCATGCTTGGGTTTGCTAGGGGGGTCTGCCGGCTGGTCCGTACCCACCTTCTCCGGTATGGCACGTTGTTTGCTTCTCGATCGATATTCCGAGGGTCCCAGCATTTGAGAGGAATCACTCAGTCGCAAGCTCAGACTGGAGCCGTTTCGAGACAGTAGTGACGGGGTGCGCGATAAGGACTGTGAATTGCGACGTGGGATTCTCCATGGCGAGACCCCGCCAATCGGCGATGGCAAGGGAGTAATGTCTGCCATGGCCATCAGCTGTGGCGAGGACAGTAACGACGCTGGGGACAGCGACCCTCCCCCGGACGAGGGCCGTTCGAGAAAACCACGCAAGCTCGAGGTTCTCCGGGGGAGACTGCTTGACGAGGTGCTGTGGTGCATGGGAGAATCGGATTCTTTCGACGGACTGAGTTGCGTCGTGCTCGGTAGATCCGTCCGTATTTGCAGCGACGGAAGGGGTTGCGACATCCCCGGGTCATACTGATGAGTCTTGGCCTCCTTTATCTTTGTTGAGAAATCTCCGGTAAATGAAAGAGGCGGGGAGCAAAGGATCCCTTCTCCAGGGCTCACCGCGGGAAATGAAGAAATGTCATGGTCACTCGAAGTCGGTGCTGCAGAGGGTTTGTGTAACACGGTCGATTGATGGGCAAACAATGACCTCTCGGTCGGTTGAGGAGAATCCGGGGAAATCATCGAACGGGGTCAGCGCGGTTTTTTCGCTGCTAGTATGTATACTAGTATAGTATCTAGTATCTATATCCCGGGAAGGGGGTACTTGTTTTGTCGTGCAAAGTGGACCCAAAGTGCAAGTCGTCACTCGGACTAGGCGGGAAAACGGCTACCTTAAAAAAGGTCTTCTCGGGGTTAAACTCTAAGTAGACCAAGCTAGACTTGGTGGTTCAAAAAGAGAAAAAGAAAAGAAAGCAAAAAAAAGAAAGAAAAGAAAAAAAAAATGGCCCTAAGGCCTAGAATTTGGATCAGAACCGGGTGGTGGAAAGGGTTGGTAGTTTGTGTTATCAAAGAGATGGTGACGAGGGGAGAGGAGAAGAAGAAAAGTAAAGGAAAGGAAAGAATGGAAGTTCAGAGGGGAGAGAAAGATAAGATATTGGGGGGGATGAGGGGCGAGTAGGATCTCTTTTTTTTTCCTCCTTTCGTTTTTTTGAGTCGGGGAGAAAGAAGAGGCAAAAACTAGGGTCGGGGACGGGATGAATGGTTGTTCTTTCCCCCAACTACTTACTACTCCATGCAAGCGGTTGTCGATAAGTACGTAGTAGTAGTAAATTTCTTCGCCGCGGTTACTACAAAAAGACACTACAGGAAAAGTTCCACGCGGGGTCAGCTGATGACACACACTACTTTGGGAATAGTGACCACGAGGTGAGGCAATCAAGTTTATCAACAGATTTTTTGAATGATTACCCCCGCATCGAGTAATGCCGTTAAACGAAAAAAGTCCGGGAAGAGAAGAAAAAAAAAAGAAAGGGAGCCGACGGTTGACCGATATCCTATGAAATAGCAGGGAAGATCAAATACATGATGAAACCAGGTGAGAAGCTTCAGAAGTGTTCCATAAGTCCGGTCGGAAGATCGTATGTATGTACATACATACAAAAGGTAGTATAGTACTCCGTACTCCGTATTCCGTACGGCTTACACGATACACGGGGATCCCCCCGAATAATTGAAGCAGACTGAAGTCAGTGGCTGGAATTGATGGATCATGGCCGACAGGAAAGTTTGTCGCAGGATCCACCCTTCAAATTTCTTCTCATTTTCTTTTCATTTCATTTCTTTTTCTTTTGTTTTTCTTATCGTTATTCATTAACTTCCCGTGGAAATCTTCAACTGGGAAAAAGAAAAGAAAAGAAAAGAAAAATAAATAAATAATAATAAAAAAGCCCCTCCCGAGTGGTGGTGCCTTGCAGGAGGGATCCATCTCCTTGCCTCTCAGTAATAAACCCAAGAACTGATAGCTTCCACCTCCTATCCCCATTTCCCTATTGGGTAACCTACAAGCTGCAACCATTCCCAAACAGGCAGGTAGCCCTGATGCCCAGGTGAAATGACATTCTCTTCCATGGATCTCAAGTGTCCAGACTAAGCTTGAATTATGTGGGACTAAACTGGATTCAGGGTACTCTGTATGTAGTGGTCCTTTTGCAAATCACACTAAAACAACCCCAATGGCAGCACGCAACCGTCCTGTTCTCGAATTCCTTTCCCCATGGCAATGGCGGATAAGGTACATACCTACAGGGCAGTCTCGTCCGCATGCCGAATGGTCGGGTCCAACCGCATTTGTCGTTCCAGTTGATTTGACACACTGTGCATTATCATCGGTTACACTGACTAATACCGTAGTATCTATCTCGTACGGTCGTACGGTCGTGCGCTAGTACATAGGTTACCGTAGTGTCTGCGTTAGTCCACCTCGATGGGCAAATGGGCAAATGGGCAAAAGGGCAAAAATTAACTCCGTGGGTTGTCCCCTGAATCTGATTGCTCAGTGACTTATCAGTATCTGTAATTCTCAGTTACTACCTATCTACGGAGTACTCTCTATCTGCTTCCAGCGACGCAATATGATCGACGTCTACGTAAGCTGTTTGATACCCGTCCGCATTTACTTTTTTGTGTGTGTGTATGTATGGAATCTGTGATTTGTCGGGGATGAGATTGAAACAGGGATTCCTTGATGATCGCCAAGAAGAACCGAACGATTGACCCAGCATTTCGGTCCTTCCACTCCTTTCAAATGAATGGATTCTTGGCACGCATGCCTGACTCCTCCGTTCCAGTTGGTCAATTTTACGGATGGACTCGCCCCACTCTTTCTAATGTACTACATACATACATCCATACATACAGTTGCTGACTCAAATAGATGAAAGATCGGCGTGTTCTTGTTGATCTGTCGAACAAGTCCCGATCGTGGAAAAATACATGAATATCAAACCGGAGATCTTGCAAGAATGATCCCATCCCTTCCATGGCTAGTTCTCGGTCCAGACCACATTAGTTCGAGAGATGTCTCATCTCTGGATAACTCGTTGTGTTGCTAAGTACGGAGTAAAAGCTTCAATGAACCACTTGAATGCCGGACTCAACGGACCCGGATTCAGACGGTCACGGTTGTTCAACCTTACAAAAGTTCCTACCTTCACGTTCCGCCGACCGCCGCTGATGACTCCACCGGCTCGGACTACTTAATCCGTCCTGAGGTCTAAATCAGGCACTGGTTGTATTTTCTTCGTTCTTGTACGAAGTACGGAGTAGAGAACACAACACCTTACCCAAAGGGGTAATCAACAGAGGATGCCCGAGTCCCGTCGAGTCCGGTATAATTCATAGCAACTATTTTTATTCTCCATAAGCCGATCGTCGTGTGATGAGCGATAAAAGATTTGGTTGTCTGGGAAGCTGACGTCATCTCATTCCAGTCATTGGACAACTTCGATTCTTCACCCCGATTTACAACTCATGACAAGATGAGATGCTGCTATTTTGGCAATATCCATGTCACCAGGTAGTGTCCCATGGCTCATTTTCTGATGGTAATTGGTGGGTAAAATCCCATTTGCCCCGCATCTGGAATTAGAGCCGTTGACATAAGTCTGCCTAAAGTTCATCCTCCGGATTATTTATATGCAAGCGCGGTGCGAACTTGCAGCCGAGCCGGGTTCTTTTGGGTGCTGCGGTTAAAGCGCCTAAATGGGCCGGGGAAGAAAAGGACGACGAAGAACTTAATAGTAGTCACTTGATATAGCCTTCCCGATTAAATATATCCCAACACAAAAGTTCTTGAAGTTCCCCGTAACACAGACCGCACATTGATATGCGAGGGGGTTCGGCCCCTAGCAGCGCTGTACTACAACTACAAAGGAACGAGCACTTTGAATGGGCGGTGCATTTGGAGTGTGGGGATGGATTTAACAAAAGGCCTTCCAGGCCTGCATGATATCTTTTGTGGCGTGTTCAATTTCCTCGGGCCGAAACTCTGGGCCATACTATCCAAACATCCCACGCCAGACAAGTGTCATGTGAGCCCGTAATCATCTAAAACGAGGCTGACCGTGGAGGAAGGGAACCGGATACCTGGATAATGATAATTATACCAGGCAAAGAGGACTGCTAGCCCATGCTTTTTCCGAGTGGGTTCTGTGCGATCCAGGGACGATCGTATATTATGTCGATCCCCCCATACAGCGACTGCAGAGCGCTGGCCTCCGTAAGATTGCGTAAAACTGAAGTGAACATAATCAAATAGTGCAACTTTACGGAGTACCACATTCGATATCATTGGGGATCATCTATTTGCCGAATCGTTCAACAGTCTAAACGACACTGGCAGTCATTCAGCTCCTTGAAGTGCATCACGTTTCTTATTGTGGTGAAACTGGTTAGAAGGTTTCAGGAAAAACTGTTACTGAAATCCGTAAGTCAGCAAATGCTAGTCATCTGATTTCAACCCCCGTGCCCAAAAAGCAGACCGTCGACTTGAGACAGGAACCTTTCGCCGTGACTTCAACTCCGAAGCATAGACTCGATGAGAAGGGCCAATTTATCGAGATCTAGACCATTATGAGTGAGTCTGAGATACAGGCAATCCAGTCTTGTAGGACCCTACAAGCAACAATCATCTCTGCAGAGAATACGAAATTACGTCGTCCAAGCGCACCAACTTACGCATCTCAATGCCGCTGATATCTGGCAAAGCTTGGCATACTTGAAGGTGCGCGTGTTCTTGTGCAAAGTACGGTTCAATTTCGACGTAAAACTGTATCCAGGGGGTGAGAATTGGATCAAGCAAGACGTGTATATCCTATAGGAGAAGCTAGCCCTGATGGTCAGCGTGACGGACCGGGTTGCATGATCTTATCGGAGATTATAGGGGGATGTACGTGTAACACCACCTGTTGTATACTTCGAATCTGTTCGAGGACATTGAGATAGAATACCACCCAATTCGAGTGGGGAATACGGACTACAGAGCCTTCAATCAAATACACATAGGGGTAGTCACAGCCCCATCGACAGCCAGCTCTGGGTGGATACCACTACATGGGTTCCATGCCTAGCTACAATACTAACTGATCATGCACGCAAGGTGTTTTGATGTTTGATAAGATAGCTCTTCCGCTGATGTTTTGAATGTTCATAATAAGCGCTTTGGCACATCTGGCATAGAAAAAAAGACAAGATGATACTGGACAGACTAGTTGGTTTGAGTGTTTTTCGTCATCATAGGGCTATGAGGTCAATGTTTCATGCTGAAATTCAACAACTGGTCCCGTAACTCAGTTGGTTAGAGTGCTGAGCTAATAACTCAGAAGTCGAGAGTTCGAGCCTCTCCGGGACCATCGTTTTTGCCGCCGGATTGTTGTCATTCCCTCTTGAAATTTCAAATCCTCTATCACAACCGACCACTTTGTGTTGGTGCAATACCTTTGTTTTTTCTCCTGGTCAATGTGGTGTATCTGGCAACTTCCATTCACTTTATCTGCCCCTTTACTCCCACCATGTATCCCATTTTATATAACGGCAGAGGACTGGTGAGCTAGTTGTCAGACAGAATCCATGGCCCCTGGATCCAAAAAGACAATATTACCGTCTTACACATATTCACATGATTCCCTTGCATCCAAAAAGACCATCATGCCAAACCCTAACTACATGGTAGCACAAGAGAACCCCCCGAGCCGAGAGGCCTCAAGATGCACCTACCAGAGATCTCCCAAGTCTACCACACCAGTGAAGACCCAATCTCTGCAAAGCGTTTAACCCCAAATCATACTGTATGTACATCGTCCAACCTGACCAACCACAGAAACCAACCTGTAGTTCGCCGCGGACGGCGTGCCCTGCGTAGAGCATCCTGACATACACCCGGAGCCCCGATCACACCAACCATCTTTCGGAGAAAGCCAATCGTTGATTTCTGTGGGTTGGAACTTCAGTGCGGAAGC
Organism: Aspergillus coremiiformis; assembly: GCA_009193565.1. NCBI lineage: Eukaryota > Fungi > Ascomycota > Eurotiomycetes > Eurotiales > Aspergillaceae > Aspergillus > Aspergillus coremiiformis. The sequence continues at coordinate 142,478 of ML739039.1, read as the reverse complement.
GTTGATGACTTTTACTGGAACGGTGCTGTGTTCACAGGACATATTTACCTGTGATGGACAGGCCGTGTCATTGAGTACGCATTCCGCTGATGTTCGGCATTTTGTTCTATCAGTTGTTGAGACATGCCGAAGAACACTGTTCCAAGCCCTTATCTTTCGTCATATGAGAAGCTTGAACATTTTAACCCCGCCTGGGATGAAGGGTGGCAATTGATGGACGGATGCCGCTGATGATCTCTGTAGACCGGGAAACCTTGGCCATAGTCGTGCAGATCAGATTCAAACTTCGCGCTTACTGATGTCACCCTTTCCATGTAATCTGAAGGTTGCGCAAGGGAATCTCAGTGAGGACACGATTTGGTACCATTGAGTGCATATGCCGATGATGGAGACGATATGTTGAAGCTTGAGATAGTATGTGGGAACAGTCATCAGGCTGATAATCTGCTATAAACCGGCACATGATACACCTTATACTTCACTTGTTAATAAGAATGCCCCAGAGGATCTGCGGAGAATTGCAAAGCGGTCTTTGCGTCTTGCAGTACCAGCGTTCGGTCAGAGGTGGCCAAAGAACGTAAAGCGTTCGTTTTTGTATCAAGTCTTTTATTGAGAGCTCCTAAAGATTATGATCACCAGACAGACGAAATAAAACCGGCATTTCGCCATCAAGAACCCATAAACGTAGGGGACCGCTATATGTACAGTACAGGAAAGTTTAGACCCATTACCATGCCGGTCCCAACCATGATAATGTAAATGCTTCGAGCGCCGGAGGGAAGAGAGTCAAGGAATAACAAGAAAAGTCGTTCTAATACAGCGTGGACCAAAAAAAGAAAGAAAGCAAGAATTAAACAACAACTCCCTCCCGCTTTGCTGAAACAGACCAGAATGGACAATCATTTCGGACAACTGTTGGCGAATGGAGGTCGACTCGGTTCGAGTGCTAGAATACAACGAAACGGAATGAGTGGCATCTACAGGAAGGCCTTGCGCACAACCTGGGATCAAGTTAGCAGCAATCTCGGATTTGAGCAGATGAAACGGGGGGTTCTACGTACAGTCCAGCCTCCTGCGATAGTGGCCACAATACCGCCGGAGATCATCATAGGCTTCAGACCTCTGGTACTCTTGAAAACCATACCACTGAGGGCACCTGCAAGAATGCTGTTGGTAGCATCGTGTTTTCCTCGGGCATATCCAATCCCCGAGTTCAGGCCGTTATATACCATAGCCACCACACCGGCGGAGTTTCCGAGGAAGGGCCCTCTCCGTGTGATAGCGTTCAACACCCCGTTCAGACGAATTTTAGGGGGTGCTGTCACAGGCACCTTCCTCATGCCTTCAATGAAACCCCATGCTCCTCCGACAGTCAAACCAGCAAGGTAAGTTGTTCCGGTTCCATAACACAAGTCGTCCGACCATCCACGGGATGGCAAAACCGATCGCGAGCCAGGTGTTTGATCAAGGGCGGAATCTTCGAGCGTGATATAATCGAGAGCTTCCTGGTTCAAGCCAGATAAGGGGTGAAGGGAGGTGGGATCAGGAATGGCGACCTCTGAAAGAAACGACGTAGCATCTGGCACGGTTGAAGGATCGAACTCGGGCCCTTTGGATTGTTTGCGGCCGCTGAGGGAGTCCCAGAAAGACATTTTGGAAAGGAAATAATTTATTAAAAGGAGATATAGTTAAGAAGGTAATAAAACACGGGAGGAAATGAACAACGGTTGGTATGCCACTCTGGCGCTGCTGGTCTCCGTCGCGAGGTTGCTTTTGATCTGGAAATTCGAAGAACCAGAACAAAAACTTCAACTGCAACCCCGTGACAGGCCGAGTCACGAGTAGTCACGGGCAGTTGTCCGGGAGTCGGGAAAAAGCTTTGACCGACACTAACCGGTTTAGGCAGACCCGCCTCGAAAATCCACGAAAAGCGATTTCCTCAAGCGCGGAGGTGGGCTTCTGAAGATCAATTCGGTTTCTAAATTAAAATAAAAAGTCACCGGTTATTTTCATTGCTCGGGGCTTGCTAACCCGGGAGAGCAATGGATCACCACACAGGGTCTGGCGCCCAGGGTGACGTTGGAGGCTATCAAAAAATGGAGACGATATCGCAAGATATACAACTCGTATCCGAAGCGACCCTCAAAGAAATCAGCAAAGGCCCGTTGGTAAATTTTGTTTTGTCATGTGAAGATGCCGAGTAAGATTATACAGAGCTTTTGGCGCAAATTGCATAGTATATTCTAACTTCTGAAAAAGCAAAGTGAGTCGACTATGGCAGAGTTTGTTGAGGACGTTTTCGACGGCTTCAACATCCAACACCCATAACACGGCATCATGCAATACCGTAAGCGCCTTTCTTGACACTGCGCTTACTTCGAAGTGTGAGGAAACAAGGAAACTTGCTTGGTCCCACGAGACTTGGTCTTCTGTGTTTGAAACCTACATGACTCGGTACAAAGATTCAAGTCCCAAGTCGATGAAGCAAATCCTCGAGTGTTTGGTCGGACTCTTCAACAAAAACCCCCAGGAAACCGACAAAGATGCTATTCGGTCCAAGATTGCCCATGCGACAATCCCTAGCATTATCCTGGGTGAACCTCGCTCACGACTGAAAGCGTCTTTCGTCTCCCTGGAGACCCTTGTACGCAAGAATGCAATTTCACCCGATCAGTTAATCTCGATGGTAGAGAACTGGCTATTGGAGAACCGTGAACGATGGATTTCACTCCTCCAACAAGATTGCAAAGTCTTGTCGATAGATGTGCCTCGCTTCCTTGGAAATGCCCCAAGCCCGGAGTCGAAAAAAGTCGTGGCTGAGATTCTTCTGTTGAGATTACTAGCTCAATCGAAAACACCGGAGCTTGCTGCATCTTCCGGGGACTTAATGGCTGTCTTTTTCCAGAAGTTGAAAAGTTCTCGCACGTCTCCCCTATCATCCCAAGAGGATCCCCAAGATATATCATCGGTCTGGGTGACCCCAGTTAGACACCTTGCGTTGCAGAACTTGGACAATCTGGAGTTGATGTCTAACTATACTCTTCAACCTTTGTTTAATATCGATCCTATTGGCTTTAGGGCCTTCCTCGACAAACTACACCTAAAAAACTTGCTCGTAGGGGATATGAGCGAAGCGCCCTTGCCCGAGCTCACACTTCTTTTCGCATCGCTGCAGATGGCGAAGAAGATTGGTTTGGTTCATGAAGATCGTAAGCAGCCTAGAATATCTGTGGACTCTAGCGTTTGTCCTACTTACACTGCTGTTAGAATACATCCCTAGAGCGGGAACTTCCAGCACCGAAGCGCAGGATGCGATTGTTCTCAAGAGCGAAGTGATCGGGCAATTTTTGTTCCATAGAGAACATAGCATTAAGATAGCCGCGCTTTCACTCCTGATTACGGCACCTGCAACGACAAAGCCCGTTTCTTCAGCTACCATAAGAGCGATACTGAGAGGCCTGCCATCCATGCATTCTGAATCCGCAGATCCATATGCCAGGGGAGAGATCTTGAGCCTGATACGTAAATTGATTCCTCGGCTGAAAGGTGGTATTTTGAGTGAGGATGAGAGCTTTGCAGAGACGAAGATCTCACAGAGCAGAAGGCATCAACCGAAGTTTGCCCGTGATGATTCTCAGACCCGAAAGTGCCTCCAGGAATACTTGGAGTTACTGAAAGATGATCTACGACCCACAGCATCTTATCCACGCCACATTATGGGATTGAAAACATTAATCCACCTGCTGGAGTCCGGCCTTGATGCCCGGCATGCTGGCCACATTGCTACCAAACAGGTGGGCAATGTGACAAAATGGCGAGTCAATGTGGAAGTTTTTGAGCCGGGCCTGCTCAGATTGCTGGTCGACCTGTTGCTTGATGCATACGAGGAAGTGCGAGCTACGTCCCTTACTTTGCTTAATCTATTCCCTCAAGACGTCTTGTTGAGCGGCTACAGGCAACTTGGAAGTAACAAGAAGCAAGAGAAACCGCAGCTGGTGGACGCCTTGAATCGAGCGGAACAATTGGCGAGCAACACGAGTAGAGCTGACCACGCAGATACTGTCGCTCGTCTGTATCACATTTTCTTCACAGCAGCAGATGATAGTAGCTCGGAAGCGACGGAAAACTGGTGGGAGACAAAACAAGGAGTTGTTGATATCATCCTGAAAAAACTGGAGGAGAAACTGTCCCTCACAGGCGGTCTCTTCAACTCGTCCATGCGTGATGCACCTCTACACGGTTATGTCTCTGCTCTTAGGTATTGCTGCATATGAGTTAAACCGATTGTGCCAAAGTTAACCTTTTGCTCAGATATATTGTCCAGACACCGGATTTCCATCTCTTGATCTCAACAGCACAAACAGGCTACAAGGCCTGGAAAACCATGCACGAGAGGATAGTGTTTGTGTGTGGCAAGATTTGGATCGAAGTGAAGCCCGTGCTTTGTATTGATTCTCCAGAAGGCCATACCGATGACCCGATCGAAGACCTTACTGTTGGCCCGAAGGATATCCTTTCATATTCTTGGCGTGCACTTCGAGAGTCAAGGTAATTTCTGTTCCTTCATTTTCAACTTCCCTGCTGACACTGCCAGCCTCTTGCTTTATGCAACACTCGCCAACAGGACGTACGGACCGAAGGGAGAAATAGGATTGACCAAGAGTGATTACGAGACAATCGGAGTCACAAGCTTCACGCAACTGGCCGAGCTTCGTCACCGGGGAGCATTCTCGACGGTATCTCAAACATTCGCCACCTGCTGTTTGCGTTGTGGGCAGTCGAACGATCCTGAGATTGCCAGTCTACCCCAGCAGTGGTATCAGGTGCGCATACCGGACCGCGGAGGCCAGACGAATATGATGCTAATTGATCTCATAGGAAGCCAGGAAGATTATATTTGAGACGGCATCAAAGCTAACGCGTCGTTCTGCTGGGCTTCCTGCACTGGCCACCGGAATACTATCATCCAATCCCGGGGGTCCGCTCTTCCAAGAGGTCATAAAGGAACTTCTTGAGATCTCCCATCTGCCTGTACAGCAAGATAATGACACACAGGAGATGGAGTTGCCTCAAGTTCATGCGTTGAACTGCCTGAAGGATATCTTCACCAACACCAAGCTCGGCGCTCACACAGAACCGTTCATTATGTCCGCTTTGAATCTGTCAGCCGAGCAGTTGGGATCGCCAGTGTGAGCAAAAGATTCCAACGAAGAAACGTGATTTGGAATGCTAACTCCTGTTTAGCTGGAATCTACGAAACTCTGGATTGATGCTTTTCCGAGCTTTGCTAACCCGCATGTGTCGCAAGGGCACTGGCCTAGGGTTTGGCGGGAGCTCGGGCTCAGAACCTGGCAGTAGAATTTCCTTCCAGAAGTATCCGGGTCTGATCCAGCTGTTGTCAGACCTTCTGTCGTCGTCGGATGCGAGAAATAACGCGGCGTATGGGGATCATGCCATGGTGACCGAGCGAGTCTTCCCAGCGCTGGAGCTCATTGCGGAGAAGATTCCAAATGTCTACGACACAGACGACGCGATGCTACTAGGATTAGTGCGGGAACAACTCAAGAGCCCGGTATGGGGTATCAGAGAACATGCAGCTCGGGTATATGCATCGTTGCTGAACCGGCCTGGTATTCTGAAAGATATCCAGACGCTTCTTGAGATTGATCGGGACTCAAAATCACAGGACTATCTTCACGGAAAGGCACTGTCTATCAAATATGCTCTGCGCAGGTTTGGATCCGCCTCTCTCTCGTTTTGGAATGGTGAGTACCATCTCTATCCGGTGTCTGATGGATCATATCGGCTTATCTGGGTACAGAACATATCAGCGCAGTATGTGCTTCCTTGCGACAGATCTTCGCGACATTATTCCCTGTTGCCGAATCGCCATATGTCGCGAACACTTTGTTGGAGATCCTGAGCGAATCGGCCGAGAAGAGCTTCGAGTCAGGAACAGAAGGTAACTTAAGCTGCTGTTGAAGCTTACATATCGTTGCTAAACATACGTCCAGACAAAATATCCATGACACTCTGCTACATATACGACTCGTATGAATTCCAGGATATCCTGGAATATCTGTTCGATGCTTCGAACCCATCCCAGAAGTACTTGGGTACAAGCCGTGCATGCTCTATGCTCCGGAGATCCCTTCCGTTAGTTGGAGTTCTGCAAATGCTTGCGGAAGGTGAATTGAATGAGCTGGAGCCATTCATCAAGACTGTTTCAAAATTCGATCCCAACGCCGGTGTATGGCTGCTAGAGCGGATTCAATATATAATCGGCACCAAAGACAAGCACCGAAAGACCTTGCTGCAGCTGTATCCATCCATCATCCTGGGGGATTGTCCAGAAGACGTGAAGGGGTCAGCTATTTCATACCTAGCATCCATTCTGGAAAACCTGCTTGACTTCCACCAGGATAAATACAACGACGTAGACTTGCCATGGGATGCACTGGACCGACAAATCAACTCCAAACCGAGCGGCGAAGTATGGAACAGAGACCGCTCTGATGCCGCGATTCGCCTCCAAGGATGTCTCCTGGCAGCGAAAGCCATTTCCAACCAGGGTCAAATCTCAGAGACCGATATCCGCCGATGGGCCACGAAGCTCCGATTCGCGATGCAAGAAGAGACAGTAAGTAGACCTTTTCCCAACTCCCGTCCAAGATAAAAACACTGACCAAAGATAGGAATTCACCACCCGGTGTGCTGCAGTGGCCTCTCTAACAGCATTTGGGCGTGCCCTTCGCAGCAACAGCAAGGCTCCACTTGTGGATCAGATGTACTTGGAGATCTATCTGATCCTATTTGACATGCTGAGCGACGACGACGAGGACCTGCGTGATATTGCCGCAGGAACAGCCTCCTGGGTTGTATCATACTCCTCCGTGGCGCCCTCCAAGGCCGTGGCCTTATCTCCTTTGAACGCGAGCCAACTCCTTGCCGACTTCATGGTGGACAACTACTCCGATTCTCAACTCCTCTCCACCAGCGCAATCCGTTACATCACCGGACAGGAATTGAAGATCAGCGGCTCCGCCGAGCCCACGAAACTCGCATCCGTGGAAGCCCAAATCACCGAACTGCGAAAAGAAAGCACGATCCTATTCGAAGAAGAGCGCCAGAACCTGTTCACCGAGGAAATCCGCGAAGTCGACATCTGGTCCGGCCGACTCCTCCGGCTGAGAGAAAACGCCTTCAACGCGCCCGCAGTGAAGGAGACCTCGAGATGGGTCTCCGAAGGCCTGTCCTACATGGCCGATATAATGGACCACGACTCCGGACAGGATGGACTGGTAGGCTGGGTCTCGAAGCCGGAAACGTTCACCCTGGGCGTGAGACTGATTAGCCTCGCAGCGGTCCTGGTATCAGGGGAATTTGCTGCATCAGGATACCTGCACGAAGACCAGAGTGTTCTCAGGGCGAAGCTGCAAAGAGTCCTGGACAACGGGAAAAAAGCCTTGGTTCATGACAACTGGGTCAGCAGAATGCAGGATGCACTGGGTGGTCAGGGGTAGGATAGAACAAAACAAAGCAGTTAGAAGAAGTGACAAATACAAAGTACTTTATGATAAAGCCAGTCCGATTCCTCACTGAACAACTCGTCAGAGAAACCCAATCCCAAACAGAATTCATCCCCATTCACCACAACCCCGTCGCCGAGAAAAAAACCCAGTCCAAACAAAACTCCATCAATCCCATTTCCCCAATCCGGCATCCCACAACCTCCTCACCACCCCATTATCAAGTCCACAAAGCAAGTCATCTCAATTCCCAATCACCAAAACCAAACTAACACCCACGCCCAACAGCAACCGCCCAAAATGAATAACAACAGCATAATAGCCATAATAGTCGTAACCATCCTCCTCACCACAGGCCTCGTCTGCGGCTACGCCATCTGCTGGCGCAAAAGAGCCAGGACCGAACTGCGGAATATCCGAGCCGAAGCACGCAAGAGACGGACCTCGCTGCCCCAGACCCAGGTGTCGATTATGCGCGGTCCCTCTCGTGCTCCATCGGTGCGTTCTGCACCTCCACCTCCCCCTCCCCCTCCACCGCCACCACGGGCATCGACAACCCCGAGACAGGGCGGAAGAGCACGGAGTCGATCGTATGAACTTGAAGGAAGCCAACCGGTGCCCAGACAGGTATCGGGACAAGTGTCGATGAGAACGGCACGGGGCAGGTCGAAACGGCAGCAGAAGAAAGAGCGTAGAAGACAACAGCAACAGCGACGGAGTCGACAGCAGCAGCAGAATTGGCAGCACAAGGAGCCACGGCGGAGCGAGGTTGCTGGTAACGACGGGTGGGCTGCGGGCTCGATGGGACAGAATATTCATCCTGTGGGTTCGGGGGACGATCGTGTGGTGCAGAAAAGGAGCCCTAGTATGTTTACGAATATTGATTGGGGCGTGGGACTGCCTCAGAGCGAGGTGCAAGGTGCTGGGCGCCAGAATGCACAGGTGCAGTCGGGGCCGGTTGATGACGAGTGGAGAACTAGCAATGAGGCTGTTGCGGGCAGTCCTGGACGGGCTGGTTTTCTGTTTGATGAATGGGGTAACCCGGTGAGACAACGGGAGGTATCGCAGGGGAGATGGCATGCGGATGATGCGATGGATCATAGGAGTGAGTGGCAGCAGTCGAATGTGGGTGTTCAACAGGAAACGGAATGGTGATGGGTTGTTGAGTTTGTGTGTTGCTTGTAAGGATAGCGATTGGGAGTGTGTACTGTATGTACATGGGGATGGTGAACTGGCTTTGACTGTTTGATGGACTCAAATTGCCCCAGGGAAGATGTATCTGATATGATGGAGTTATGGAATGTTATCTGATTTCTCAAATACCGGATCATGCCAGTTAAGCAGATCTTCAGTGAGCAGAATTCTCCTGCTCGACAAGAAGCATATTCCTGAACCCAATCCCCAGCCAAAGAAGGGTAGGGAATCCATCTGATCGCGAGTTATAAGGCTTCACTCGACGAATCTGGCCCGTACTACACCCTCTTCACCACCCGGTCAATTCCTCTCATCCTGGACCATGTCACCAAATCGAAGGAGCTCCAGGTAGACGCCTGGTAAGGATAGAAGTCAGCAAGAACGAATGGATCTTCATCAAGGGATAGGCGGATCTACCAGCTACTTTCCACCGGGAATTCATGGCTCTCAGTATCTCCTCGCATATCAACTTTCCTGCCGTATATTGCACATTGTTTGTCTCAAGCGCCATCCAGGACAGGTTGGAAGCGGAGCTGTATATACATTGAAGCATCAATGGCGAAGCATTCTCCAAGGCGGACTGAGTAAGTCGTTTCCCAATATCCTGGACGAGAGATACGACTCGTTCACAGGTATCTTTTGTCATTTGGAGACTTCGTCGTGTGCATTCATGAACGCGTGGAGCTGCATCGAGCTCGAGATATTGGCCCTCTTCATTGAACATATCACAAGAGTGGTGATCAGCGAGCCTGAAGACCGCACTGGGGATTGTTAGCGTCAACCATGCTCAGAGTTGGTTTATTGCGGCTTGCCTAAAACATATGCCAATTGCAAGATGTATCTCCATTGAAGGATTTCTGTTATCTATGGAGAGAAGGTCCAGAAGAGAAGATATTGTCTGGCACAGCGTGTCAAAATCCTCCAGTACGTAACTGAGTTCTAGTGTCGTCTCGTTACAATGCCTAATCACCCGGCCAAGGAGGTTCGATGCCTGTGCCAACCGCGCGAAGGGACTGACTGGATTAGTGCTCCGCGAGGAGAGAGAAACCCGTTCCGGGGTCATCATTTCCTACGGCGTTTTGTCAGTCGCAAGCAGTTGACCATCACAGCCTACTGGCGAAAACCTATCATGGAGACTTACACCGCTATCCCAGGCGCCGTCATCAGCTGGAAGAAGCGTATCTTTGGAAGGGTCTTCCGTGCATAACGGTCGGTGATCAGATCCAACGGTAATGTATCTAATCAACAGTGAGCACTGTGACAGGTTCGGTAGTAAATGCTTCGCTTAGTTTGCCGACCTGTCGAGGATTACAATCATCCACCATACGCGTTGCCGTTCTTCCCAGTCCACCCAGCCTCGTGGTTTGCCTATGAGCTGCGAGGCCAAGCTGTTGTGTAGACCGAGGGCAACCCCATGTCTCGAGGAGTTACCGATGGTGGTGAACGCCGCTGGAAAAACCCCATGGCCCATCTCATACACGGAAAGTAAAACGCTTGCCTGGACGGTGCGTAACGTGAAGAGCCCACTCAGCTCAAGTTCGTGGCTAAATCGCTTTGCTATGCGGTACAGCTCCGACGAGCCTGTCCTCTGCGCATGTGGAACCTCGCAAACGAGCTTCATGCACAGTAAAAGCAAGGCAACATCTGCTTTCACGGCTTGCTGGGTCTGTTGGATGAGTCGGCCGAGCCTGATCTTGCTGATTATAGGCATCCAAATGTGCACTGTACCGAAATACCGCGATATTATATTCTCAATATCGTCTTGCCTTCCAAGAGCGGTCGACACGTCTTCTGAAACAGGAACATGGGTACCATGACCCAGGGGACTGAAGGAGGACCAGAGGTCGGAATCAAGATAGTAGGCCTGTATGGACAATTCCGAGGAATGTGACTGATCCGCAGGAGGGTTACTACCGCTACGCACGCCTATCGTGGAAGCAGTAGTACTACTAGTACCTGACGAACCCAGAACACGCGCCTCCAAAACTTGAATGCGACTTTGTAGATTCCTGATTTCATCTGTTTGAGAGAACTGTGAAGCATCTGAATAATCACAGAGTCGCCCTGCCCTATTTATGACAACCGCATGAGTATCAGTGGTGCATATGATGTTGAAGTGGGGAGGAAGACACACTTCAGGCATAAGCTGCAACTCGGAAGGCTCTTATCACACCGTCGCTTATTTCTCTTGCATGACAAACAAGCATGAGGGGCTGTAGTATCAGTATCCCACCCATTATCGACATCCATAGTGATCTGTGAAGCCTTTGGATCACATGAAGAGGGCTTAGCGGCCGCAATGCCGATGCGAAGTTGGTTAACTTTTACCAACTGTCACCCGTTGCGGCCGCAAGTGGAGTCGTAGGACTCGCTCCTTATCTCCGTTGCGGCCGCAAAAGCTTCTCTCACTATACAATTAACACCGAACAGAAGTCTATAAATATGCCTCCTACTCCTCCCTGATGTTCGTTAAAAAGTCTCAATCATTCAAACATCCAAAGGTCTCTCAAGTCTGATTGTCTCCTTCTATCCCTTTCAACTTGTCAAGTCTCAACTCTCTTAATAATGACGAGAGTTTGGTTTATCACCGGATGCTCTCGTGGCCTCGGTCTCTCCATTGCCGAAGCTGCACTCAACGCTGGAGACTCTGTTATCGCGACAGCCCGAAAGCCAGAGCAACTGGCTCATCTGACGGAAAAATACGGTCGTGAAAGCGTCTTCGCTCTCGCTCTAGATGTCAGCAACAACGACCAAGTGATCCAAGCCGTCAAGGCCGGACACGAAAGATTTGGCCAAATCGATATCGTCGTCAACAACGCCGGATACGCCAACACCGTCGCGGTCGAAGACATGGACATCGATGATTTCCGAGCGCAAGTAGATGCGAATCTCTTTGGAGTTATCTACGTCTCGAAGGCAGTCCTACCCATCCTCCGTCAGCAAGGTTCCGGTCATATCTTCCAGGTGTCCTCAGTCGGTGGACGGCTCGGTGTGCCTGGTCTCTCCGCATACCAATGTTCCAAATGGGCAGTTGGAGGGTTCTCGACAGTCCTGGCACAGGAAGTGGCTCCGCTCGGTATCAAGGTTACCGTGCTCGAACCTGGTGGCATGAAGACGGACTGGGCTGGCTCGTCAATGCAAATCCCCCCGGTGAGCAAGCCGTATGAGAGTACCGTGGGCCCGATGGCCGATATGCGTCGGAAAAATTTGGGGAGCGAACCCTCCATTCCCAGCAAGGTCGCAGACATTATCGTTAAGCTATCAAATGAGAAGGAGCCTCCTCTACGGTTTTTGATTGGCCCTGACGCTGTCGAACATGCCGCGAAGGCGGCCAATGTCCTTGCTGCGTCGGACGCAAAGTGGCGTGCATTGAGTGTTTCTTCGACTTGAAGGAGTTTTCGTTTTATCTGATTTCATTGCTTGATCCCCTATCTGTCCGAAATGTGAATTGCAGACATGATTTGGGATACCTAAAGTGTTATCATGATCATTCATATCATTGTGTCGCAAGAAAATTGCCTGACAGTTGATGAGAAACGCCCTGTTGCAACAAAAACCCCTGTCATGTAAATAAGGTATATAATTATGCAATCTTTTTCACTCTTATACCTGTTGTGGATGGATGAAATCGTAATTCATCTGTACGGTTCAGCGTTTTGAGGCCATCCGGCAAATCTGGATACGAGACTCCGAACCAGTCTAGAAATGTCTCGGCACATGCAATGCTATTCTGCCAGTGTTGAATGGAGGTATCCTGAAATAACTAGGCGCCTAAAAATAGATTGGTTCAGGTCGTAACCCTGTCCTTTTCCAACACAGAGGGTGTAATTGTTGATCTTTGGGCGAAGCGCCACATATACATGACTCGTATATCTCACTAGGCTCTTCCAACAACAACTCCAACGCTCAAGTGCTGGACGTGACACAGGTCGAGAGATAAGCACTCAATTTTCTCCGACCTTCATGGCTGAGATCGCGATTTGTCGTGGCCAGTCTCTTGGCGGCAAGAGGCCCAATAAAGCGCTTTCGGGCTGTATGTATCCTGGACCTTGATGTCCAATATGGGGCCAATTGAGATTAATTACAAATACCAAGTTAGGATCGAAATTACACGCCCATATTGCAAGAAAATACAGCTTTCGCTACCAGTAACACCGCATCAATTAGTATAGTATCCACCAGACAAAGAACTCAAGGAAAGGGGGCTGACTTGCTCAACATCCAATAAAACCACGCAGTTGCAGCTCTTTATAGAATGTAAAGATTGGCTACCTAGGGTTCAGCCCAACAGACTCATCAAGTTGATAAAGACAAGAAATTCATTGCTACATTAGCCGGGGCTAATGTATCAATTATGGCCAGGGTTCTTTTATCTATACCGAATCAACGATGGTCTTGAGTCACAGAAGCCGGCCCAAAGGTCCAGCTGTGTAACTAAAAGCCCATTGGAAGAAGAGTGGTGACAACGAATATTTCATTGTCATCAGGAGATCTGGTTCTTGTTAATCCATGCATCGTCCATCTCAACTTCATCGCAGATGCAATCTTGATCTTGCCCTGGAGTCTCGGTTAAGCCGTGATTCATTGTCCTCAATTCTCCTGAAGACCTAGGTTTATTCACTTGTGGGCTCAAAACTTGGTGGCTTCACTTCGAATTCCTTTGTCTTTATGCCAGGACAGTCGGGCCTTTGAAGGCTGCCCGCAGGACCAGACCATTGCCATCTTCGCCAGAATGACCGGAAGGCTATGCTCGCGGAAGCAAAGGGCGTTCTATTTAGTTTTTGGGGTCGTTTGTATCAGCATATTCTTCCTCAGTACTTCATATGACTCTGCCATACCTCCATATTCTCTTCGAGATTTGGTCAGTTCTTAAACTGTCACAACCTGGGCCCTTACTGATCTTCAATCACCCAGTTTCCCGACACCTACGCATTCGATTCGCACCCAATCTCCGAATTAATACGCAATGCAAATACCCAGTGGGAAGAGTACGAGAAACAGCGCTCCAAAACCTTCCGCGAGACACTCGCCAAATATAGACACCGATATGGGCGACATCCACCGCCGGGGTTTATGGAATGGTACAAATTCGCGCGCAAACGAAAGGTCCATAACATCGATGATTTCGGACAAATCGTGGATGACCTGCGACCGTTTTGGGCGACTGAACCCAGCCTCCTACGACAGATGGCTGCCAGCCTTTCACACGATGGCGATGGCATGGGAGGAATCCATATTCGCGAGAAGAAAATTGCAAAATTATCACATCCGAGCTGGAGGATAGAGACGCTGGCCGCCTTGATTTCTAAAATGGTCAGGTACTTGCCCGACATGGATATTGCGGTGAATGTCCAGGACCAACCGCGGATCGCCGTTCGTTTTGAAGATATTCAACAGCGTCTAACGATAGAACAGAAGTCGATGCAGTTGAATGCGGACGCTAAGGACCATTTCACGGAAGCTATGGACCACCTACTCAATTTGACACAGGCGCAAGATCATTGGGATGGGCAAACGGACCCCCAGTGGTTCTCTCCGCCGGATCACCAGTTTATGGAGGTCGTCAAAACGGCATGTCCGCCCGACTCCCCGGCCCGTGTCACAGAAATGAGTGTTGAAGATGCGGATCGGTTGTATAAAACGCAGCTCGGAGGTTTTGTGAGTAACTTCAGTCTTTCGACCGACCTTTGCACCGTGGGTCCAGCCATCAAGGATCAGCATGGCTTCTTGTTCTCAGCAGCATCCCTTGTTGTTTCGCAGAAACTACTGCCGGTGTTTAGCGAGTGCAAAACCAGCGTCAACAATGACATTCTTTTCCCTGCGAACATGTACACCAAGAAGGATGCACGGTATGAATATGATGCGAAATTTGACCTCAGATGGAGAAAGAAGACAGACACTCTCCTGTGGCGCGGGGTCACCTCCGGTGGCGTTTCGACGGAGGGTAATTGGCAACGTCTGCACCGTCAACGATTAGTCCTTCTCACCAATGCAACATTAAATCACAACGGGCAAGTTTCAATCTTATCCGAGAATGCAGACGGGGGCTATGAGCCGACTTCTGATTTCAATGCTTCCGACTTCGCACAGAATCATTTCGACGTCGGCTTCACAGAACACTGGGCCTGCGACCCTTTCGATTGTCCGTTCTACAACGGGATCTTAGGGGTGAAAAACCAGGTTTCGCTGAGTGAGCAGTTCAAGTCAAAGTATCTGGTTGATGTAGACGGGCACAGCTTCTCTGGTCGGTGGCGGGCATTCCACTTCGGCAGGTCGTTGGGCATCAAGGCCACAATCTTCAGAGAATGGCATGATTCACGATTATTTGCGTGGCGACATTTCATCCCGATGGATAATCGCTATGATGACCTCTACTCCCTTATGACCTATTTTATTGGCGCAGGACAGACTCAGAAAGAGCACACGCACCGGGAGGAACAAGACGTGGCATACATCCACAGTCATGACTTGGTGGGGAAGATGATCGCGTCGCAGAGTCGTGACTGGGCTAATCAAGTGCTGCGCCATGAAGACATTGAGATCTATATGTTTCTTCTGCTGCTCGAATATGGGCGCATCATGGATGATAACCGGGACAAGATCGGGTATAGCGGAGATGGTAGTGAGCTGGATGAATTTGACAAGAAATATTAACGTTGCTAATCAATTTAGTCCCAGGTTAGAACTGTTGTGTTTGTGATAGTGAAAGGAGGGATCTGATGCAGGAAAGTACAGTACAAATCAGAAAATGAGTAGTACATTGAATGCTGTCGACGAACTTTGATCACATGTTTCACCCTTCGATTATACTGAACAACAAATGCAGTGTTTCCAAGACAGTAAACTGTAGAACAGTTAGTTTTGAAAACATCACTCATACCACATTCAGAAGTTCGACTTTCTCGCAAAACTCGGCAAGATCTCCGAAACCCCCGATATACACGAGGTATGCGAGATTAGCGAATTCCGCTTGATAATCGAAGCATATTGCTCAAGTAGTAAAATATCAGTTCGATGATAAATATGCCAACTTGGATTACAGATCATGATGTTTCAGAGATCTCCTGGACCGGACATGCTTATGAATCCGCTATCGAAGGCCGAGTATATAATCCTGGATTTGGTCGGACAGAAGCCACAGGGACAAAGACTTCTATCCTGAATACAATTCCCAAGGAAGACAAACAAAAATGTCGCCCGTTACTGTAGCCATCGTTGGGGCAACCGGAGAAACTGGACGGTCTATTGTGGATGCGCTCTTGCAGTCTCCCACAGACTTTGTGAGTTAGATCAAATCATTCACCCCCTCGACTAACCAATAGATTAGGGTATCACGGCCCTCAGCCGGCCTTCTTCCATGGAAAAACCGGAGAACCAGAAGCTCAGGGAGGGAGGTATCAATGTCGTCGCGTACGACGTTCATGGCCCGCTGGAAAAACTAGTTGACATCCTCACTGGCGTGGACGTGGTAATTAGCGCCGTCAGTTATGCAGGTATCTCAGACCAGATACCTCTAGCACGAGCGGCCAAGGAGGCTGGTGTTAAGCGGTTTGTTCCGTCCGCGTATGCGCCAACGACGGCCCCTAACGGAGCTGTTGAGATGCGGGATAGGGTAAGAGGATAGATAATGCATTATGGGTGATATATGACAACAGGAAAGTGCTAATACAACTGATAAAAAGAGGATGTTTTCAATTATATCAAAGAACTCCATCTCCCCTACACTTTCATTGATGTGGGCTGGTGGTACCAGGGGTTTATTCCTCGACTTCCGTCTGGCCGGACGGAGTACGCCAGATTCCCGAATCCATTCGGCGATAATCCAGTCATGGGAGATGGCAACGTTATCATCGCATTGGCCGACCTTCGTGACGCTGGACGCTATATTGCTAGGATTATAGTTGACCCGCGCACATTGAACAAGATGGTCTACGCCTACACAGAGACCATGACCGCCAATCAAATTTTCGACCAGGCAGAGAGAAATAGCGAGGAAAGTGTCGAACGACAATATGTGAGTCATTATCGGTTTGCCATGGAATTGTCGGAGTTTAATATAATGTTGGTGAATATTCAGGTCAGCGAGACGAAACTTCATGCGATGATCGCCGAAGCGCAGGAAGTAGTCAAGAACAAAGGGGCAAGTCCAGTCGATATCTTGAAGCTCCACATGGCCCAGTACCAGTATTCAATTGGAATCAAGGACCAAAGTTCTCCAGAATATGCTGATTACCTGGGCTATCTCAGCTCCAAGGATTTGTATCCGGATTTCAAAGCCATTTCGTTTAGTGACTTTATGAAGGATGCTCTGGACGGCAAACTCCGGCCGCTTTATTCTTAGAACAGGAAGCGCAGACCATTAAGGCGTCGTTCGCACCGGGCAGCTGAGTTGGGCTGGATGATTATTCTGTGTTTCAGCCGTCTCTCCAGTCAGCTAGAAGAAGCCTGGCCCAAGACCACAGCCTTGCCAGGGTGGTCTTTTGTTCTGAGTTGCAAGTTTCGTTCGAGTTCCTGCAAAGATTTATAGGTATCAGGAAATTCAGAGGCCCAGGAAAGGTCCATCTGGATACCGATCTGGCAGATGGCTGTCAATTTTGCAGATTGCGCAACCGCAGCCTGTGATTTCATTATTCGGCGCTGGTCCCGCAAGAGTTGCAGCCAGTCCGGGATCACACCATCGGTGATTAATAGCAAGCTGAGGTGCATCGACGCGCCAGAACGCACGTACTGCAGGATCTGGCGATAGAGTAAATGATGTGGAAACCGTGAAGTGATGTAATAGCATATAATCTATCTTCTGTCCTCCATCCGGTAGATCTTTAGGGCCAGAAGGAGAATGAGTGGCCACTCTTTCCCATTGACGATTTCCACGTGCGGGGAAGACGCATTGCGCCCCGTACTTCTTACAATTGCGACAAGATGGTCGTTGTTCATCACACTAGGTATCTGTCAGGGTTACGCATCAAAGGAGGAGCAGCGGGGACAACACAGAACCAGGATTTTGTAGTTTCGGGATATAAGTAGTACGGCAACACACAAAGGTTGAACTGAGTACTAGGTAACTGGCGACATCTGAGATGAATGTTAGAACTTATCATTTCCTATCGGCGGATTGTTTTTCCTCATCCTAGATTCCTTGTCAACTTAGACTTAGTAATTAATTCATGGATCTAGCTGGAGTGGCAACACTTATAGTCATTTAAGCAGATTCGAGGGTGGATTCCCCCGGGCCCCAGAGCAGTTCATCATAGCGTGTCTACTACAAGGTGGGTTCACATTCATTGTGGCAAGTCACTGAGGTCTATATGACAATATCATTGAAAAAAAGAGCATGAATGATCCATTTCACGCAAGGACGTCCTTCTGAGACAATCAACTGTCATGAAACCCAGGAAATGGCGTCCCCCTTGGATAAATCGATCCCTCGGATACAAAGCATATTGTGGGTTCCAAGGCCTACTGAGGGACTTATAGAAATCCCAGTAGATAGGCATCGATCGTTCAATTTTGACGTGTATTGCAAATCTTCATATTGGGTGGCAATTATGTCTCAAAGTCGCTTGAAGACCAACACTCAGATATAATATCCCCATGATCCCGCGTTAACTTTCCAATGGCCGCCCTCGCGGCGTGCAATCCACCAACGGTCACCTCAAGTGAGACGAGGCCTTTCATAGTTATGTTGATTTGCTCTTTCCAGAGGGCATCAGCATCAACCAACAGGTAGGGCTGCATGCCGACTATAGCCTCAATAGTCTTCTGAAGAGCGGCTGCCATAAGGCTAGGGGTAATATGATAGGTGAATATAGTTGCCTCGGTGCTCATACCGTTCTGAAGGTTGAATATTTCCTCCACAGGTAGCGAGAGTACATTCTGGACTGTTCTTGCTACTGATGAGGTAGCTTCCTCAGTGTATGCTTGTAGGCGTGCAAACACATCGCAGCTCCAGGGTGAATTGAATCCGATCATGGCAGGCTTCAAAGTCTCCGTGAGAACAAAGACACCTAGATTCCAGAACATTAAAATCGACACTGTTTGATCTTAGTTAGAACTATGAATTTCTTAAGTCTTTTGGAAGGGGGTCGTTGTGAGAAGCTTAACGAACCAGAAGATACCCTTGAGGGCATGGAAAGATCTCCAAGTTTTTCTATAAAGGATTTCAAGAACGGGAGAAAGGCTTTGCTAAAATTGGTCACTGCCTGAACAGTTGAGGCAATGGCCGCAGACGGGTCTGAACATAATTCAATGCCATCCTTAGTTAGGTTAGAACAGGAGCTCTTTAATGCAACTATTTGCCCCCAGACGCGAAACGCCTCAGCTACTGCTGCTCGGCATATCTTCGGAACACTGTCATCAAGATTTTGATCAAAGCTCTGGTGATAAATCCAAGGTGGAATTGTTGGCTCATAGTATGTAAAAGATAGTTCTTGCTCTATGATAGAATTAGTCAAGTCCTGTGCATTTACAGGAAGCTCTATTACCTTTCTTGTGGGGCGCAATGCTGGGAAGGCTGTATTGATGGTCCGTTGAAAGTGCTGCCCCGATATAACGAACGTGTCCGCACCAACGGACAACACTCAGACTAGCCTCCACCAGAGCACGGTAGGTGGATTGTGATCTCAGGTTGGCGCAGTATTGCCCAACAAGACCAGTCAAGTGATCGAGCTTTTGCAACCCCGTGTCGAGAAATTCATGTTCTACACCAGGAGCTTGTGCTGGGATGGAAATCCCATCGAACATTACCATTGCACATATAACTCGGAAGGATTGAACAGACAGCGCGTTGAAGATAAGTGATCGTGTCCAGACCCAACTGTCATTGAAAGCGTTCATGGCCGAGTCGCATGTCGTCTCTCTACCTGGAACACCGTTGGTGGTTGATTGAACGGATGGAGAGTCGGTAGGAGATAGCCACTGTAGAGAGAATGTTCTAAACACCGCTTTCAAAACATCGTCCGACTTTCTGCAATCAGGGTCAGTCAGTCTGTTACCATATAGATGACTGAAATGGTCAAGGAAGCGAATAGCTCCCAGAACTGTCATATTGTGACTAAGGTCCAGTGTTATAGGTTCTAAACCTTTCAATGAGTGATCGGGAGTGGATGGGGGAAGGCCTGATGGCGACATTGGGCTCGGAGTCTTGGATAAGTTGTCCTCTGAAACATGGCTCAAATCCGCGGGCTTTTGTTCCTGTAAACTGCTGCAATCATCGCCCTCCAAACTGTAGTAACGATATGGGGTTGCATATAGATTGCAGTCGTAGTTAATATATCTGGCTGCGCAGCCTGTCACAATAGTATCATAGATACGTGCCAGGCGTCCATCAAGAATTGTTGGGTTCAACTTGGAGTTGAGCAGATTAATAGGGCTGTAAGGCGAGCTGCCAATGATAGGATGGGAAATATTCAATACGGGTGAATAAGAAGTGTGGACGTTGTTTTGAGAAGCTATACATGCGTTATCCGCAAGTACGTCGGGGATACCTGAATTGTCTAGAAAAGGCGTCGAACTGACACCCACACAAGGATCGAAATCGAGGTCGACGCATGGTGCCAAAAGATCTTGATCAGGCACAGAGATGTCTTGGATTTGGCTGCTATTGAATTCGTCGAGCGCGCCAGGTAAGGCATTCGGCTCATCACATTCCACAGACTTGTTGCGCACATGAGACCTGGCAAAATTAAAGATGCAAGGTAATCCTAAGCGCTGGCAATTAGTGCAGACCGAGTCGGTCTCTCCGTCCCTTGGGGGTGTCACAGAGCAACGTCGCTTCGATGGTCGGTATGCGTCGCAACTCGAATATCGCCGCCGCGAGGGTGCCGTAGAAAGTGTCATCGGCACTGGTGGTTGTAAAATTGGAACGGTCATGTGCGTATACAAGAAAGTGTGGCTTTTCTTCGGAGCAAATCGGACTTGTGACTGGGACTGGTCTATTCAGGTGACACTCTATCGCCGCTTTCATGACCTAGTGGTTAATTTCCAATGTATTGCTTTGCTAAAATTTCAAGAATTATCAAAGAACAAGGTGGTTCAAAAGTGACTATGAGATTATTGAAATCAGTCGACCTCAAATCGCGTGGCCGTCAGAAGAATATATAATGTATCATGAGAACCAAGCGTCCCATAGTCCAGAACAGGCGACATATCGGAGTTTTCTAGAGGTTCTCTCCAGCGGCACGGCGAATGCAATCAACAACAAAGCCCGGCCTGCTCAGGAACGGCGAGTGGCCCTCTTGACATCTCTCGACCTGGAAAACACCTTCCCCCTGCGCAATCATTCGTTCTTGGTAAGGCAGCGGCAAGGCCCTATCATTCTCGCAGACAATGTATGTGCTCGGGATCTCACGATATGCCGTGTATGTCACAGGCACAGCTAACGGGCCTGCCGGGAATGAGCCCAGGAGGTCCACCGCCTCATCCACATCCTTGGAATCGCAACGATTGTAGAAGACATCGCGGACGGCATCTTTATCGAGCAGCATGGCTCCGTCCTAATGAAGTTGACGGCTATCAGCATATATTCCGAAAGGAAGGTATACAAGGAAGCGAAGTTGCATATTTCTACGCAACATACCGGTGTAAAACGTATGCCACCATATTTAATTTGTAACTCCTGGCGTTGCCGCTCCAGCTCCTCCTCTTCAGGGGTCTGGGGCTGGATCTGACCGAGATGAGTCTGTCCCTCGGGCAGCGCCATGGCACACATGTAAACCAGTCGTACAACACCACCCTTCACGCCTTGCTTCTCGCGCGCTTCCTTACCCAGGCCCTTCACAGCCTCGGACATGGAAACGCCACCAAACGAGTGAGCGACCGCAATGACGTCTTTGCCACTGTCAAGGCTCTCCATGATTACCCGACGGATCTCCTGGGCATCTTGATCCCAGCTGGCATGGGGAGGACTTGAGTTAACGGAAAGCACCGTCACCCCGACAACTTCGTAGTGGAATCGGACCAGTCCGTCAATGAGGTATTTGTAATGTTTCGGGCAATGCCATGCACCCGGCACAATTACGATCGTGGGAGTCTTAGACATATTGATGTCCAGGAGAGCGTAGAACGGGTGTTGAATTTGTGAATACTTGATGTTTGGGATTAGATGAGTTGAAAGGCGATGCAACGAAACAAATAAGCAAGCCTGATCAATGGTATCGGATCTTTATCAAAGTGTAACGTGGGGCAGACAAAGCTGACTGTGTGCGTCGGAACCGATTCGTAGGCACCATTCAATTCGTCATCTACAAGGATGAGAGTTGAAGAGTTAAAGATGAAAGGTACCGTGACTCTGGTAGCGGCATTTAAATTCGCAATTCTTTTCGCATCTCTCATAGAAGATAGAATCGCCAGAAGAGGTGGTCTTCTAGGTCGTTGGAGGTGAATTTCGATAGAAGAGCAGCTCCCTCTTTATTAGTAACCCCGGTTCTCTACAGCCATGTCCAGATGGTAAGATGTCGAGTAGACATCGTTTGCAAGCAAAAGCTTCAAAATATCCCGATGCTGAAAATAGACAGCATGCACCCTATTAACCGGTGGTAATTGCGATCAAAATAAACACTGGTTTGATTGGGTAGCAATCGCTCTAACCGGGTTATAATATATAAATGTTCAAGACAATATCTATTCTGAAGGAAATGAATCGAAAGACGAGAGAGAGACAGTCGGTTAAATAAAACAAAGGAGATATAGACAAGGGCAACATGATTTAGCATGTCAATCTCGCAATAGATAGAAGATGGTTCCAATTTCCATGTAATAAATCTCTGGCGATCTGAGGAAGCATCTGATTTATACAAAATACGACTTGTTTCCGATGTTAATTGTCTTGACGCTGGTGCTGATATCGGTTGACAACCCGTTACAAGTATGTCGTCGTGTGAGAATGGGAAACGCTGACTTCGGAGCCGAAAAAGGGCCTTCGCACTTCAGACCCACCGGTAGTACTCCGTATTACCCTAGTATTCGGAGCGGGACGCCAGCGGCATTGATACTCTCTCTTCTCGGACGATAAGATTGTTGTCGACGCCCTGAGGAGAGCGTAAAGGAAAAAGGTTGCCGGATGGAACAGTGCAATCAATTCTCGCGAGCAGAGAAGAGAATGCAATGAACCAAGATAAAATGCAGGTATCACTCCGTACTGATTTCGACCTTCGCTCCCTTTTTACTGAAGGGGGTTCGGGAAAGGATATCAAAACGATAAAATGAAGTGGTTCGGTTCTCGGCCGTTACTCCACTGAGAATCTTCCGACTTCGGCTGCCAAGACAATAAGACAAGAAAAGTTAGAAAAAAGGAAGAGGAAAAAAAGAAAATACTCCGGATTCGAGGCACAGAGATTGGCCAATGTAACTTCTATGATTTTTGAAGATTGCATGATTTGGTAGCCTCAAGGCAACTATCATACACACTCCAGGCTCTGGGTTAATTAAAACTTAAGCCAACCCTTAGGACCGCCCCATTTGCCTTTGACCATGTAGTTGTAGTATACCCAAGGGAAGAAGTCCTTCTTCAGATGGTAGAAGGCACGACGAGGAGTGGCCTGGTCAATGCCAAACTTGCCAAAGGTCTCCTTGGGTTGTCCACCGTACTTAAACTCGGCCAGAAGGACCTTGCCGTACTCCGTCAGGAGTGGGCAGGAAGTATAACCGTCGTAGGCTCCTTCGGGCTCCTTGCCTTCCATTGTGGAAAGCAGACCGCGAACAAGAACAGGTGCCTGGGAGGTAATTGCCGCCGCCGTTTTGGCTGTCGGGAGACTGGAAGCGTCACCCGCAGACCAAACATTGGAGTATTTCTTATGGCGCGTGGTGCCATCGTCAACGTCGACGAATCCGGCCTCGTTTGCCAAGGGGCTGTTCTTGACGAATGCATGCGGTCCCATCTTGGGCACGACATGCAGCAGATCAAACTGCTTCTTTACCTTCCCTTGTCCATCAAGACGGGCAAAAGTGGCGGTGTTGCCTTCGATGGCGACGAGGTCATGCTGGAAGAGCCCCTCGACGCCCCTTTCCTTTCGTAGAGCCTCGAGCGTGGCGCTGTACTTGGGCACACCAAACATGGCGGGAAGAGCGGTGGCAAAGCTGATGTTGATCGCGGAGCTGGAGGGGTTGCCGGGGTTGTACAAACCGGCTCTCTTCCAATGGTCCAATGCGAGCCACATTACCTTTTGCGGGGCGCCCGCACACTTGATCACACCAGCAGGCTGGGTGAAAAGCGCAACGCCTTTTTGGAGTTTTTCAACAGTGCGGAAGACCTTGTCGCAAGTATTATAACCGTATATCGTAGAAACAAGAGAATCGGGGGATTCAAGAGCCTCGGGCAGGCCCTCGATACTACCGTAGTTAATGTTGATGCCAGGCACAACAACTAGCTGCTCGTAGTTGACCTTGTCGCCATTGCTGAGGGTGACAAAGTTATCTTCCGGGGAAAATGTGGACACTCCATCGTTATAGAATCTCAGTTTAGGATCAATTAAGCTGTTCATCGGTTTGCGCAGCTCCTCCTTAGTCTTGAGACCACCACCGACCAGAGTCCATCCGGGCTGATAATGATGCCAGGTTGCCGGGTCAACAATAGCAATGTCGTCTTGAGTGAATTTGCCCGATTCAAGAAGTTGATGGCTGATAGATAGACCAGCTGAACCACCACCAATCACTACGACCTTGTGGTTCCGGGAAGCCGAGCTCACTGGTGAGGCGGTTGCGAAATTCCGTGTCAACGGAACTTTTTGTGCAGCAGCGCAAGCTGCCGATGTTACGCGAGTGCGGAACATGTTCAGTAGTAATTTAGAAAAGTGGGTGATGCGAGAGCAAAAAGGGATTAATTCAATTCTGCAGTAAAGAAGGAGGAAGAGTCAGAAAACTGAAAAGGAGTTGTTGAAGGAGGGGAGATGAACTGGTGATCGGGGGAGACGGAGGATAAGATTTAGTAATTCAGGTATCAAACGACGACATCGTATTTATTCTCTTGGATTTCAATCCAACGGAAACTTTATTTCTTCTTCTTTTTTACATTTGCCATACAGTCACGGTATCGTCCTACTGTACGGAGTACGGAGTATTATACTAGTGTTTGAGACAGACGGGAGGCTGCCGGATATAATAATTTGTATCATATACCTGATGATATCTAGATGATCTATTCAGAAATATTGATCAACGGTAGTGGATTTAAAAAAGATAAAGCTTTATAAAGTGCAAAAATTAGAGGTTTGGTTAGGACTGCGGTCTCTAAATTGCAAGACGGCTAAAATGTAGAACTTCCCACGGAAATAAAGAGATAATTTAGTTCGAGCAATTCAAGTAATCTAATCAAACTACGGAGTACCTAGGCTACGGAATAGTTAGTTAGTCCAATCCACAGTTCCAGCAATCCTATCAATTCGAGCAATTCAAGTAATCTGAGTGGTCATGGAGTTCATGCAATAGAATCAATAGGGGAAAGTGCGATCACATGGAACAGCCCTAACCCTAACTAGTGCCTCAAACCCCCGGGAACGGCTCCAGTTTGATCGCCGACTGCTCTTTCTGTACGGACTCTCCGAAGTCCATACCACTGGTCGGCAAAGAATCGGAAGGTTGTCACCTGGCCACCAGTGACCACCAGCAAAAACTTGTTTGGGCCAACGGGACGCCCGTAACTTCGGCAACCTTAAATACTTTCCATACTTAGTTTGTCTTCAGTCTTTAAGAATACTACAGCATGACATACTAGTAATTACTATGAATTCCCTTCGACCGCACATGAGGAGCAGCTGGCAGACAGCTATACGTCGGCCATTCGGTCCTCTTTGCCAACATGCCGAGAAAAGAGCCACCGCATGTGTCATCAAAACGTATTACTCCTCCAAATTGATGGTTGATCAGAAAGCTCCGTTGAGAAACGAGCCAGTCTGCAGACGTACCTTTTTATATAATAATGCACAGTCCACTCATTCCATCCTCACTAAACGCGCGCAGGTCGGGATCAAAGGCCGAGCTTCATGTAGCACAGAAGCCACTGCTGCCGGAGAACCTACCATCCACGCCGTGTTCGAGAATGTGACAGGAACATGGCAGTATGTGGTCGCGGACCCGTCCACTTCAGCCGCTGTCATAATCGACCCCGTATTGGACTATGACCCAGCCAGCCAAGTTGTTGCCACTTCTTCTGCAGACACACTGCTTTCGTTGGTCAAAGAGAAGGGTTACAAGGTCGAGAGAATTCTTGAGACGCACGTTCATGCAGACCATCTCACTGCAGCGGCTTATCTCCAGAAACAGCTCTCCCAGGAGCAAGGTCGCAAGCCGCCGATCGGGATTGGCAAGCGCATTGGGCCAGTACAGAGATTGTTCGGTCGGAGATACGCAGTTTCACCCGAGGAATATAATGTTGTTTTTGACGTACTGTTTGATGACGATGAGAACTTCCACATTGGGAATTTAACCGCCACAGCCATTCACCTTCCTGGGCACACTCCGGACCATTTAGGTTATAAGATTGGAGGTAAGACTCAGTGCTACAGCCATAGGTAGCTCAGAAACCTGCTGATATCTTTTGCAGAGAATGTTTTCTGTGGGGATTCTCTATTCCATGCAGACATTGGTACCGCGCGCTGCGATTTCCCTGGCGGTGATGCACATACTCTCTTTAACTCGGGACGCAAGCTCCTGAGCTTACCAGATCACGTACGAATCTGGACTGGCCATGATTATCCACCGGAGGGTCGTGAAGTTCCGGTTCCTTGGCTGAGTGTGAAAGACCATAAAAGGCAGAATCGACATCTCAAGGATGGGATTACCGAGGAGGAGTTCGTATCAATGAGGAGTGAGCGGGATGCCAAGTTGGCCGAGCCAAGACTGCTCCACCAGTCACTGCAAATAAATATCCGGGCAGGACAGCTACCCAAACCAACGGAGTATGGACATCGAATGCTTCACCTTCCGTTAAAGCTCAACGATGGCAATTGGTGATTTCGAAGGGAATGTGGGTGTCAGGGCGCAAGATTGGAAAATGAACTTTTCTACTTTGCCGGGGGAACTGACCATGAGGTAATCTGGGTAGGCATTGGATAGTTTATATGAGCTCTGTCTATGTCTTAATCCCTATCATCTAAATGGTTCGAATAGTACGGAGTAGATAATGGATAGAGAGTACTCGGTACGACTGGCAGAATTCATGGCCCAAAGGGGTTAAGCTGATGCCCAATCGACCATGCCTGAAAGGGCAATCCTGTCCCTTTATGAGAGAGATGACTCATCATCCGCTAGACCCGAACGGGGAAAAAGGAACCCATGACCATTCGTGGTATGCTCACCCACTGAATCTTCAACTTCAACATATCCACGGGTATCGTGAACGCTTCCCTTCGGCACCGATGGAGGCTACGCCTTATCACATACTCCTTTTTTGCACAGGAGGCGGGGAAGTGGCATGATGACGATGTTTTCCCCCGGTAATCGATGATTACCGACAAATAAATAGGAGCCTCGTGTCTACCAGTTCGACTGGCAAATGGGCCATTTTCTTCATAATGGCGCTCACCCAACGAGTTGTCATTATCGGAGCCGGGATCGTGGGTGCTAACGTCGCTGACGAAATGATCTCGCGCGGATGGAAGGACATCACAGTCGTTGAGCAAGGCCCGTTGCACATGCCGGGTGGCTCGACATCGCATGCCCCGGGCCTCGTGTTCCAGACAAATGCCTCCAAGACCATGACGCATTTGGCGCGTTACACTGTTGAAAAGCTGTTATCGCTTGATTGCTTTAACCAAGTAGGTGGCCTCGAGGTGGCGACGACGCCCGAGCGGCTTGAGGACCTTAAGCGCAAGCATGGGTACGCCTCGTCATGGGGAATCGCATCGCGCCTCGTGACCACCGAGGAATGTCTTCAGATGTACCCTCTCCTAAACAAGGATAAGGTGCTAGGGGGACTGCATGTCCCCCACGATGGTCTCGCACTAGCCACCCGCGCAACGAAATTGCTAATCCAGCGCACTCGCAACGCCGGCGTTCGTTACCTCGAACTGACTCTCGTCACTGGCATCGAGAGGTCTGGTCGCCGGGTGACAGGCGTGAGGATACCGAGCGGCGTTATTCCCGCCGATATTATCATTTCCTGTGCCGGCTTTTGGGGTGTCGAGGTGGGTGCTATGGTTGGCGTGCCGATTCCTTTGCTTCCCCTAGCCCATCAATACGCAAAAACAACTCCTGTGCCGGCTCTCGCCGGCCGTCACATCAATGCCTTGGCAAATGGGCAGAATGCAGCTCTGCCTATTCTTCGCCACCAGGACCAGGATCTATACTATCGTGAGCATGGTGACCAATATGGCATCGGCTACTATGGGCATCGTCCCATGCCTGTTGTCGCCGCGTCGTTGGGTTTGACCCCTAAGCATGTCGACGAGAAGAATATGCCATCTCGGCTAAAGTTCACGACTGAAGACTTTGATCCGGCCTGGAAAGAAACTCAAGATCTGTTACCCGCCCTACGTGAGACACAGATCGCTGACGGTTTCAATGGTATTTTCTCGTTTACACCAGACGGTGGACCCCTCGTTGGACAAGTACCGAACCTCGAGGGTTTCTTTGTGGCCGAAGCAGTGTGGGTCACACATTCAGCTGGCGTCGCAAGAGCTCTAGCAGAGGTGCTCACTACGGGCCGGTCCCAGATCGATCTCTCCGAGTGCGAGCTGTCTCGTTTCGAGGAAATCCAACTTAGCCGCGACTACGTGAATGAGACATCAGCGCAGAATTTTGTCGAGATTTACGATGTCATACACCCAATGCAGCCAAAGGAATCGCCCCGAGACCTCCGTGTCAGTCCCTTCTACGGCAGAGAGCGAGAACTTGGCGCTTTTTTCCTTGAGCATGGCGGATGGGAACGTCCGTTTTGGTACGAAGCGAACGCAGAACCGCTCAAGTATCTTCCTTCGCAGTGGCAGCCTGTCGAGCGAGATGCCTGGTCGGCACAATTTTACTCACCCATCGCAGCTGTAGAGGCCTGGAAAACGCGCCATGCAGTTGCAATGTACGATATGACCTCTTTTCACCGATTCGACGTGTCAGGACCGGGGGCAGTCGATCTGCTCCAACGGTTAACCACGGGTGATATGACCACGAAGCCTGGCATAATCACCTACACTCTACTCCTTGACGACCATGCAGGTATTCGCAGCGATATCTTCGTCTCACGACTGAGCGAGGATGTGTTCCAAATAGGGGCCAACACTGCTATGGATTTAGAATATTTAGTCCGAGAAGGCCGCCGCCAAGGACAGCAGACTCCTAGCCGATGGGTTCAGGTACGTGACATTACCGGCAGCACCTGTTGTATTGGACTCTGGGGTCCTCGCGCCCGGGATGTCATCAGCACGATCAGTACAGACGACTTTTCCAACAAGGGACTGCCTTACTTTGGTGTCAAGAGCGCAACCATCGCCGGCATCCCAGTCACAGCCTTGCGGAAATCATACGTTGGGGAGCTGGGCTGGGAGATCCAGACCAGCGTCGAGTACGGTCAGCGGTTGTGGGACGCTATCTGGCAGGCAGGAAAGCCTCAGGGGCTCATTGCGGCAGGTCGTAGCGCCTTTAACGCCTTGCGACTCGAGAAGGGCTATCGAACCTGGGGCATTGACATGACTACGGAACACAATCCATATGAAGCAGGCGTTGCGTCCGCCGTTAAGAACGATAAAAGGGAAAACTACGTTGGAAAGGCTGCGTTCCAGCGCCTTTCCAGACAGGCGCCTACGAGGCAACTGCGCTGCCTGACCATCAATGACGGCCGCTCGATGGTGCTTGGCAAGGAGCCGGTATTCTCCAACGGCAAGGCAGTCGGCTATGTCACCAGCGCCGCTTTTGGTCACACAGTTCGCAAGCCGATCGCGTATGCCTGGCTGCCCCCTGGCGTGACCGAGGGTCAGACCGTCGAGATTGAATACTTCGGGCGGCGTATCCAGGCCACTATCACGGCTGAGCCGTTGTACGACCCCCACATGAGCCGATTACATGCCGACGGCCCATTTGTGGTACCCGAGTCTCAGAAGCCCCTGAAGCATCTTCTATAATGATATACCCGCCATTGAAGTGAAGGATAACATGAAGCGATCAGTACAGTTTTACTATTTTCTTTGAATCTTAGGCAGTAGGGTTAACGAGGTTATTCTTATATCAATTGAACCTGCATGCGAGTTCGGCGAGATTACTAGAGTTTCCATTGTTACCTTTTACGACGCGACGATAGTATTATGTGATCAAGACAGTTCGAAGACATACTACAACAATCCAACCCTTAAACTACCGAGTAGAGAAAGGACTGATATGCTTAATGTCCCAATTTCACTAGAAACACCCCAACATACTCGCGCGTATCAAACCTCCCTTGGAGGATAGCCTTTCATGGTATCTTCATGTCCAACCTATACACAGAATGTCAATTAGAAAGAGCTCGTGACAGCGACGTCTCTCAGTGGCTTAGCCACCATTCGTATATCCGTTATGCTGGTAGATGGAAAATGATGATTCTAGAGGGTAAGTAAAGGATATTAGGTACAATTGTTGCCAATAATAGCTCAGCTATCCAGAATGAGCATCAGTCCACTGCATAGACCTAGATGAAGATATTACTAAAAGCTTCTGTAGAAGGATTTCGATTTGGGAGTTCAACTCCATTCCCTTCGGTTAAGTATAAATAGCTTGTTTCAGTATAAGATACATTATTAAGCGATGGACGAGCATTATCACCTGCACTATAGCTCCACCAAAACCAACCTATGGGGATTGAAATCGGAAATAGTGAATACCGACTTGGAAGATGGAACAGAGACATTTCAAACTGCATTTCAGATACAGCCAATCAGACGATGAGACGCTGGCCAGTTCGTGGTGCATAATATCGTGGATCTAAAACTGGCCAACACATACGACATCGCTGTGTTAGACTCGGGTGCCAGTTTCCATATCCACATCGTCTGATGACTAGAGCTTCGCTGCAACGACGTGGACGTGTATCTTTTGGGGATTGTCGCAAACGGCGTGTTTCAATCGGTGTTCGTATAATATAAATGGTGACGCATCGCTCGTCGGCGCAGGTTTCTCGGTAGAGAATTAAATGCGCTGGGCTCGGGTTCTCTACGAACCGGAGATTTAAATCTTGGAAGTTCATGGAGTATAGTAGCTCTTTCAGGTAGAGCTCGTCAGGCCATCTAAGCAGAAAAACAACATTAGAGACATGTTGGATAGATGATTGGGCATAATCATGTGGGCCATATGTGGAAACATCTGCAATCGACCCCAGTGGGAAGGGGATATAAGTTCATGCAGAACCAATGAATCAAGGCCACGGAAGCGCAGACTTGAAGAGAGCTGGTATGTACGACAAGTAGTAGTCCCTCTCTCTCTCTCTCAGATTAGAGAGTATTTTATCAACTGGAGATCTCCATCGCGATCCTGGGTGTATAATATCATAATCTTTCCTTTTATAATAGCCATCAAATCCACCCCAAAGAGAAGATGGAGACTTTCCTCAGTTACGGGGTAACTTACATAGTGACCAATAGCACCAGTATAGCAACGCTGGTTGCTGCTATATACGGAATTTTCATCAAACGATCCACCAGGCGACTTTCCGTTCGTGCGGTTCTGCTATGTCAATCCCCGCAATCCACCTTGACCAAGTCGGATATCAACGAATTCCTATGTGGTGTGTATAGGGAAGACAGCTGTGACTGGTTATGCACGCAGTCGAGTGTGGATAGAAATTACAGAGGGCCAGCAAGAGAAGCCTTTCATGTAGGCCCTTTCTTTCTCGGCTCTGTTCTCCCTTGCTATAATAAACCCGGAAAAGTCTTCGTCCTCGAAGGAAATGGCTAACCGTGGAGTTTAGATCGATCTGGAGCATGAAAGTATGCTGCATGAAGACTCGCTACGTGAGCTCCCGATTCGAGATATTTGCAGTAAGCTTGTCGGGGTACATACTTTCAAAGGGCGCGGCTTTTGGATCGTACCTGAACAAGCCGCAGAGGATCTAGATGAGGTCGATCGGTTGTTTGGTACCTGCCTCATATTGATGCATCTGAGGGAGCTCTATAAAAACGTTGGTGATGATGAACGCACTCCGGAGTAAGTGATTTGCGGATGATCCATGTCTTGGATATGATTGACCCCTGTAGTAAGCATATTTCCCACGTCATTCAGCGCTTCGTTGACGAATTTGGGATGTATGCTGAGTATCTCTCAAAGGAGAATGTCATCGACACTCTTGAGGTCATTCAGGATGCAGAGCTTGAGAAGATGGTGAAGGTACTCACGAAACATATGAAGAGAGATCGGATCAAGAGTCGACGGTAAGACTAGCTTATGATATGTTATAAATAGTCACTGGCCCAGTAACTGACCCTTCTCCCCATACTTTGTCAATAAATGACTATTGCGGGACTAGGAAGCGTGGTTAATAATTACAGCAAACAATTAACCCCAAATTATCTGCAAGGCTGAGTCGGATATTATAGAATCAATTTCAACCGCGCTATGGAATGACAGTAATTTCAGGTTCTTTAAAGGTCCTGCATTCAATCAACTGGGTGTTCAATAACATAAGGGATTCAATCAGTCTGATGGCCCAGAGATCCAGGGAACCAAGGTGTGATTGACAATAGACGACAATCAGCTATAGAATCTATCCAGCTTCTCAAGAAAGGGTAAGAGATATTGCCAACAACTGGTCATTAACTGCCGTACTCAGCTTGGTACATGTCTCCTTTGTCAGGATCTAAGATGAAATTCCAACATGTAACATGTACTGTATGTATGTGCCTCAGGCTAGTACTGGCTTCTAGCGATCGTCGCAAAACCGAAAGTGATTATTTTGAATTCCTATCAACCCTTTAGTCATATCCGGGACATGATTAGAATAATTTGGGCAATACTTACATCAAACTCCACCTTAAAAGCAGATACATAACTTTTCAAGGGGAGGTTACATACGAAACATGAGTCAGTGACGGTTCCTATCCAGGGGGGTTTAGACACGCCTATATTATTGAATCTGATAGCGTGAAATCCCTCCCTCGTGGACGCTATATCAACCCCCCTGAATTGTTCGATGTCGCTTATTATTCGGTTTTGAGGAATTATGTGCCCGACGCTCACCTTTTCGGCCTGTCCAATAAACTCCATACCAGTTATATAAGTCTCGTCGAGGCCGGTGAGGACGGACACTGCAATGTGCCTCAGGGAACTGGGGAGTGAAAAATAGTAGCTATGGTTGCCCGAGGTGCGTAGTATTGGTAGGTTGTATGCAGGATGAGAATCTGTCCAGGGCAAATAGATGTACTGCCAACACAAGGTCATCGCCACTGAAAAGTTCACAATGTGTCTTTGGCAGGGTGAGGAAATTTTCATATCTACCACACTGCCAATGAAGCGGCAACGAAGCCAAAGATGTCGCCTCCATTCTAACTCTGACGATAAACCCTTCGTATATGTCCAATAATAAAGTAATCGCCAGTCCCCTCTTGGCGGTCTCTGAGGCCGACCGCCGTCAGGGGAACAGAGAAATCCGCGGTCGCTGTGGAGCTCGAAACGACTTCGCCAGAAGGCTTGGCTGTAAAAGAGTTCACCCATGGTTGGAGATGCGAAACGCAGCTTATAGAAGTCGGATGTAGCCAAGTAGGAAGCGATCTCGAGGCGCAGCTCTTGGGGCAAGGTGCAGAAGATATCGCGGGCTGACCTTTGTCGATTGAAGATCTTCCTGCTTGCCCTTGGCAAAGGGTTGAGGGGGGGTAAGAGGTTCGGAAACCGGAATGATTCGGTGGGCGGCCGGTAGGTGCTTGCATCATAGCGATCTCTGGAGATGCGACGTAGGTTGCGTAAACGCCGCAGAGCGTTACACAACCGTGCTAGGGGTATTGGCTTTGGTAGATGCACCTCTAACATCTCCCAGCACGCATCATGCATAGACCACAGTCGCAGACCGTGGTCTGAGGTCGGAAATTGCAGTTTATTGCTGCCTGGCTGATCTTCTGCCTGAAGTGTTACGTCAACGTAAAGAGTCCCTTGTGGGTGTGTATCTCTGAGTATTCCTACATCAGAAAGGTAGGCGACGTCGCCCGATTTGTAAACTGCATGTATTTCAGTCTTGCTTTTGCATGGGAAATCCTACTCTCAACGCATTTGGAAGGGGGAGCTTTACCAACTCGTATCCTGTCTGTCCATATTCCGCTGCCCTTGTGACTAATGTGGTCACGACAGATAGCACAGGACACGGGCATTTTGATTGAGGAAAGTGAGCTGAATGCAATGAGAGGATACTGGAGAGAAATGGGGAATTGGGATCGATGTTGTTGTTGGTGGTGGAGTCACTGGATCAGTCAACGTGACGTAGACTCATTTATACTGGCATCAGAAATGGACAACACAACCTCGATTCCGCGGTTACCCAGGAGACTACCTTGGACAAAGATTCAAACATGAACATTCACCAACCCCCTATAAAAACATCAATTGAATATCAACTAATCTGAAGCAAATATTGGTTCGTGCGATAACAATGGTGTACGCACCAACTGATAAACTCCTGACATTAATGATGGCCTCCGTCGTGAGAAATCCGATGAATGCCAGAGATACAACAACTTCCAGAGTATCACCACATTAACCAGCATCAGTAGACAAGGAAATGGGAATCCAAAGAGGCAGGAACCGTTCAAGTATGTTTTCTAGAATGATGATTCAATATATAATAGGGAAATACTCCCATTTTGCTACGATTAAGTGTTCGGGCAGGAGCAAAACTTGAGAAGAGTTCTTGAGCAGCCTGTTCGCCGATTCATGTATGTACGTAGGATGAGATTATGTCAACTAGTTTGAATAATCGAAAGGAGTTTCATTATAGCCACGGATGAAGATGAACCGCTTTAATGCTCAGAAATCCAGCTGTCCTTCAAAAGTATTTCTGCAGTTGGTCTGTCTCTTGGACCAAGTCTCATAATTCTGAGCACAAAGACCTTATCTTCTTTGCATATCTCTCATGATGATGTAAGATGGAAAGGCTTTAGTGTCTCTGGCGGGTTGTTTTGCAATATCCACGTAACAGCTGCAAGTCTCTCTTGATCGGCAATCTCCTCATACAACACAGAAAATGGCCCAAAGCACTGAGGATGTTTCATAAGAATTTCAATAGCGTATTCATCATTTTCGACCGGAACATTTTCTTTGAAGGTATGGAATTCTTACCTATATGTAAGGCTAATAAGCTGTGAGTTTCAAGATATCAATGGCCAGGCAATAGAAATACTCGTTGCTCAGGATCCAAGGCTGTCCGATCCCCGGTTGATAGTAGTATCCACAACGGTCCAGTGAATGAGCAAGTGTTCAAAATAACTTTCAGTGTTCAATCTACGGTGTTACTCCGTAGGTATGTATTGGATGTACTCCGTACATACTTTCAATATGCCATTTCTGAGGGAAAAGCTATTTCTTCAAGCACTGCACGTGATATTACGTGTCAGCTTAACGCTTCTCTTTGTGGGCCTAGCGTCAATCCTTTGTCACGGGTTTATCAGCCTGTTGCCTGCTGCCTGCCTGCTGCCTGCCCAGTTCTACTGAGTTCAGTACGGAGTACCGAGTAAATCTAAGCAATCAGCAATCTAAGTTCCGAGGTCATCATTATCTACTATGTAATTAGGCTACGTACGGAGGACCCCAAATAGAACTCGTACCCCTATGCTTTGTTCTCGCCTACAAAATAAGTCACCCCTGAGTATTCTTTGTTTTGGTGAGCGTTAAGAGTATCTTAAAGAGTGCTTTTCGCCGGTTTTTGCCTGCATTGGAAATGCTTGCTTATCGAGCGAACTTCTTGCACTTTCGACATAGCATTCAAGGTATTTTATTGATAAATGTCACGATTGTCAGTCGTTCCAGTACAGACTCATTGTCTGCTAGATAGGGCAACGGCCTTTCAAGTTAGTTGACCCGAGATTAGACGGCCATTGCACTGCATCGGCACAATATCCTTCACTTCCATTCTCCTTCAGGTAGGAAAGCTTGTTATGACATCTTGGCTCATGTTCGGTTGTATGGTCTCAATTCTTTGTATAGAGAGAGTATCCGTCGGATTGGGTTTTGAAACCCCAGATTTCCTATCGCAAATTGGATGGATTCTCCGAAGATAATCTAAATATCAACCAGTGCCACAGAGGACCTGTATGGAATCGGTTAGTATATCTACTGTTCAGAAACAAAGGATACAATTTGAAGTAGAAAAAACAAATACATTTGGATCAAGTAACTGCAAATGTGTCCTCTGAATTGCACCAAATTCGAATCACATACGACCATAGGGTGTGGAAAACAGGGCTTCCCGTCCGCTCAGCCGTACTTAAACCACACGCCGGCCGGTTAGTAGTTGGGTGGGTGACCACCAGCGAATCCCGGCTGTTGTATGTTGATTATTTTTGCCAATAACTAGGCTATTAGCCTAAGCATGAATGCATAAATTATTTTCTAAGAGATTAATGTACTTAAAAATCCATAGCTTAGCACGTCTCAATACCCCAAGGGAGATTCCAGGGAGGGGGTAGGTAAATATATAGGGTCACAAGGCTCCGCCTACACCTCCGCTACACGTTAAACAATACAACAACAAGAACAACCAAATTGGAATATAAATGAAAGAGCAAGGCAACCACTTGATAGCAGTAAAGTCACGGTATCACAGTAGATCAGTCATACTGTGCCACTACGTCGCTTACACCGTACACAAAACTTGCAGAACAAGGATAGAGATTGGAATAGTTTACGAGTTATAGATGGATCACTTAACTCACAGGCTCCGAATGTTTTTTTTCTTTCTTTCTTTTTTTTTTTTGAGGACCTGATACTGTATAGAGTAGGTAATTCGCAATGTCTTCTGCATACTCCAGCATAGAAATACGCCTCATTCAAAAGGCAAGGAAGCTGGTGCAAAGGTCAAGAAGTTACACCAACTGAAAGTCACGGGGTTACACATATGAGAAGATGAGGACAAAGAGATGTTCTGATGTACTGTACAAGTACGTTCCCTTGAGCTACTACTCCGTACTCCGTTAAACAACAACCTATACCACAGTCTCTGCTCCAAGTCAGTCGTCTGCCCCACTTCATCATTCAACCACACCATTCAATCGACATGAGATTACCCTTTTTCATCATGGTTGGAGTTTCAAATGGTAAAGGTTGTCGTGTAAACCGCAGGATCAAGGTTAGTATCTAGTACTTAAACGGACAGTTATGCACGGGATTAGTCGTGCAGAACGATACATGCATTATAGTGCGATGAGTCTCGCCCCCAGTGTCAGCAATGTATCAAAGGAGGTTATGACTGCCCAGGCTATAATCGCCGCTTCAATTTTCGCGACCAGACGCAATCTTTGATGGAGCGCTACTGTCGAGAGTCTAAAGAACACCCAACTCGAGCTCCCCCAACAAGGCAACAACGGCAAAAGTGGACATACACGACCCGCACAGCCGCCTAGGCTCATGATTGACGAGGCCTCGTCTCCCGGTCTGACTTATGCGGCGTGGGACATTCAAACAAAAGAATGTTTCAACAATTTCCTAGAGCACTACTTTCCTGCGTACACTGCATGGTCCTTCCAGCTGGAGGTGAATTGGATGGACTTTATACGGAAACAAGGGCTTAATTGCCCACCAGCATTGATTTGGCCAATCCGTGCCCTGAATACCTACCATATGGGAGTCACACGAGATAACGAGGGGGCTATAATCTCCGGTCGTCACATGTATGTCCACGGAATCAAGCATCGCGTGCATGTCTTTACGAGATGTTGGATGAGAGCTGCAAGAATTCCTGGATACTCCACGGCTGCGGCATCCGCACCTTATGTGTGCCCGCGGACCTGCCGCCCATAAACATGGCATAGGTCGAACTCTCATGGTCTCATTTCGGAATTTCCTTGTCGCGGAAGCTTTCAAGCATGAGAAATCGGGCTTTCTGGGAAGACTTGAATGGACACCAATGCTCAATGATGCTAACACGGAACATGAGAAAGCTAAAAATAACCTGGCGATTCAGATCACGGATTCTGTGCTTAACGAAACGGCTAAATATCCAGGCTACTACGCCACCACACGATCAATTATCCAATCAGAGAGAGGCACTGAGCATTATAATCTAGGTCGGTTAGTTGTGGATATGACTGGAGCAAAAGAGCGGCTAACGTGGCTTCACACAAACCTGGCCCATGTTGTTGAGACTCCGACGTCTCCTTCATTGCCTATGGAACTAGTTTCGTCGGTATATACACAAGAACGGATTTCGAAACCTTGTATTGGGACTTTGTCGGTTCTGGCGCTGCTTAATCAACTCCTCGCTATACTTGATGTGCATCAAAGTAGACAGCTGTCTCGGTGGCAGATTGATTTCCAGACGGCGGATGACAAAATGAGCACAAAGCATACGCCGCAGGACACCGCAGCAGAACATGCAAGAGGTAACACCACGCAGGATGGTTTGAATAAGTTCTCAGCGGCGATGGGGATTCCGAGTATACTTAATATTGCCTTGGGGGGTTATGATGAGGAAGCCTGAGTGTGACTTGCAATCTAAAAGTCATGATCGGGCGAACGAATGACAGAAGCGAAAGGTGCCTCCACTACCTTCACTGCTCGTAGTCAATTTCTATATCTAAGTTCGGATTGTTTATCTTCATATTCCGTTCATTACCTGATGTTACCCTTTCCCCGTCCTTATTTGGCATTACACTATCATACACGCAAGTTATGAAAATATCTTTCTTTTGGGAGAGGATGTCTTGAGAATGAAATTAACCAATGTCGCCCTACCACTCATCTTCAGTGGTGCCTCTGTGTGCAATGCCCCCGACACGTCCTTCCTCTCAAGATCCATTCGGAGTCTTTTTGCATCCGATTCCAACCCATCTGCTACATGTGGCGGGATAACTTCATCATCCCCAGCGGACAGTAAGAGAATTGGAGGGATCGAACGAAAAGATACCGAACTTAAATGACTATCCCCAAACTCTGGAGCTTCTGACATACCTTCATGACTGGTCTTGCTGTGTTGGTTCCTACCATGGTCCCGCCAGCAAGCCAGCTTCTCCATTGCCGTAGTACAACTCCAGTGGTTCCATGAAAATGGCCACAGATACCGATACGGTAACCATTTTTGCGGGTATAGACTAATCAGCATGTCTTTGATGTTGGAGGATGGTGCCTCCAGAACCAATCCCGCGATATTGACCGGACAAGGTATGTTCATCTCATTGCCAGATGATTGCTCACCATGACGAGAGAGATACGTAGCAGTAGCGGTACTAGCGATGGCTGCACCAAGACTGTGGCCCCAGAGGATCACCTTCAGGTCGATGTCTGGTATGACATAGGTTTTGGATACCCAGTCCAGAAAGGCTTGGGCATCCAGCTCAATACCGGACTGCGTTGCGCGGCCCGAGGATGTCCAGTAGCCGCGATATGATAAAGCTACGATGGTATAATCAGTCTTCTCTGACGAAGACGTGGACGATGGAGTCGACTTCGACGTTTCGATCGTTCGCAAAACTTGGGAAAGAAGTGGCAAACGAAGAGGGGTTGAACCGCCGTTTCCCTGGAAATAACATACGACGACCGACCTTTTGTTCGATTTCGGAGTTGGAGTGCGACCATTACGGTTCTGGTCCGTGATGCGGCCTTCGCATACCGTTAACTTAGTTCCATCTAGACTCCGGATCCGCTTCTCCGTCCACTGTACCGGACGACATTCGGCCTCGTAATCAGAGATCTTCTCGGACCTTGCGAACGGTGGCAACCATGAGAGATACAGAAGTTTGTCTTGCATGATGACGATCCAGAAACATTTCCACGTCCAGAGCGAGATCAGGAGCCCGAAAAAGATGAGGGGCGGTACGAAGACAGAGGGAATAGCTGTGGTAACAAAGTTGCGCGGTTGTTGAAAACTACACAACCGCATTTTATGTTTGGAATGATACCGGACGTCGGCGGTGCATGGGACAGAGTTAGAATTAGTAGATAGGCTGTGGTAGTATTGTGAACAGCCCGGCTGAGTCCATCGTGCTATGCGATTTCGAGGCAAGATGGCCTTTCGATGGTTGTGCCATGCGCGCTGCATGGCCCATCTTTTTACCATCAAGATAAGAGGAGTTATTCTCGAGGAAAAAGAAATGCGAGCGAGTGAGCTGAGACTAAAAAACGTTGCCAGTTGATGAACAGATCACGAGGATGTCTGACTAACCTATTACTAAGCAAGTTGATACTGATAAGATAAGATGCAAATTGAATCACATCAAAATTTTCGCAGAAAGCGGCTTCTCGCCATTCAGTGTGGAATGTGGCTCCGTTCTACAGATCCCACACAGAGCTTGGTCTTACCCCCATGGAACTGCATTAAAGGCAAGGTTATGCTCGTATTTCTTTGTCCTGGAAACTTTCTTTCCTTTTCTCTTTCGCTTTCTACTTCGTTGCCAACCCCAAAAACTGGATGACCGTCACAGACTACGAAAATATGCCACTTTAGTAACTACTCCGGAGTTACCTATTATAAACCAGTCAAGCTTAGACTTCAACATCTTTTCATTATTTTGTATCCAACCATAGGCCGTAGCTGACATCTAGCCACGGCCTTGTATGTGAATATGGGCATGGCCCAGTCCTAAGACATGGCCAGATGATCTACTAGTATATATGGAATTCGACATAGGAAGCATGCGCTAAAGACCAAGTTTGAGCGCAACAATCTTCCCACCCCTGTGATCAGTATTATTCACAGGCGTCTGTGTCTCTCCCCCCGTAGTGATGTAAAGCACATCCTGATCCCGCCTAGTCCTTCCCACCGCCGCAGACGACGAAGTCATCACCACAGTCGAGTTCTTACCCCCCGCCACAACACTTGAGCTTCCGTTAAAAGATACCCTCGTAATAACATTGTCCGTCAACCCAGCAAGATAGACAGCCGAGGACGTAACCGCGAAGTCATCCGCCAACACGCCCCGGGCAATATTCTCAGCCCGTCCCAGTGCACGAGCAGACCTATCCAAGCGAACGCGGTAGAGGGATTTCTCGGGAGAATTAACATAGTAGAGATAACCGCCGAATGCCCGGATGCCATTAACGCCAAGGGTGATGCCTAAGGCTGTGCTCGTTGCCGTGGTAGTATCGTTTATCATGATGTCGTAAGTTCCGGCTTCAAGATCCACGCGCCATATGAGACCAAGCGAGGAGTCCGAGATGGCGAGTAACTTGCCCGAATCGTCCAGGGTGTCCATGCCGTTGAGAGTTCCAGCTGGGATCGTGATGTTGATGGGATTGGCCACCGGCACGGTGCCCCTCAGATCCACCATCCAGAGAGAGTTGGAAACAATCGTGACAAAGATATCCTGGTCGATCTCGGTAATGCCGGTGAGCATGCCGGGTTTCGGGAATTGGTGGACCAACTGTGTCTGGCGAGAGCCGGTTGCAGGATTGAACGGGTTGACCTCCCACAGCTGAGCGAGGTGTAATGTCGTGACGAGAATGTTGCCGTTAGAGCGGACGGCGATGTTTTCGAGCCAGGTACCGTTCGGGAATCGATAGACATCTCTCAGATGTGAGGCTGGAACTGCAAGGGTTCCAGTCAAGTAGACGAAGAACGGCAAAAGAGAGCAGAACATTTTGACAGGATCCGGCGTTTTTCGGTTGACTCTTGCCCGCTTGCCTAACGCCGAAGAGGGTGTACAGAGATATGGCGCAAGTATTTATAAGGAAAAGTCATCACCGCCGGGAAACTGATCCTGAACCGATCAGGACGACAATGCATGGAGTTAAGAAGGACTTTTCGGATATACAGTTCCTTGAAGACTGCGTCTCCTACTTAGACGACGGAGCGCATTCCGTTCTTTTTATCGCTCCGTGCTCATTCTAGTTTAGTTTGTAACCGTGTTCTCGGCCTTCTTGAATATAAATACGTACCTCACTGACTTGGCTACGAATGGGTCAAATCCTGCGAAGCGGACGGACATGAAATATAGTAGTATTTAGTACCATTGCAGCGCAGCT
Organism: Aspergillus coremiiformis; assembly: GCA_009193565.1. Taxonomy (NCBI): domain Eukaryota; kingdom Fungi; phylum Ascomycota; class Eurotiomycetes; order Eurotiales; family Aspergillaceae; genus Aspergillus; species Aspergillus coremiiformis. The sequence goes on along the minus strand of ML739039.1, from coordinate 100,713 downwards.
CCAAATGACCGTTTGGCTTGCCGAGGATCAACCATTCAACCCCTGAATATATTTCAAGAAGAGAATTTTAGAAGTCTTGAAAGTGTTATATAAAAATAAATAAGCTTAAATTATAGTACTAGTTAATATACCTAATTGAAGATACTAAATTGAATGTCGGTAGAGGCATAATATCAAGTCCCGGCGGACCAAGATCGAGTGGATTAATTGAGATTAAATAATATTTTGTGAACTACATGTAGAAAGAGAGCTCTATATTTATTTGAAACATAGTGAGCTAGCAGTTTATGAAAGCACTATTCCTACAGATTAATTCTATAGAAGGGATATTATCGATCTGGAGAAGTCCAAACGCACACCAACAGATGCATAGCCTGTTGTCTTTCTCATTGTCAATATCTGGGTGATCGTCCGAATCCCAATAATTCTATTTTCTCTGTTCCAATCGGTGTAGCTCTTGAGTTGGAGACTATTTATACTGATCAAGACGTCCCCCGTTATCATCTCTTCTTAGCAACTCTGAATGGCCTCATTTCCTTATATAAACCGCCCTTTTCGCTGGATCAAACAACAGTCCATCCAGCAGTCTCATGTGGTAAGCGTCAGATTCATTATCCTTCCAAATAGGTACTGAATCACACCAAGTATTAAAACATTAAAAACCACCAAGCAATAACAAGCCAATAACACTAACCAACCTGATACCTGCAATTTGCCCTCATCGAGTCTACTACCGACTTCCCTGAAAAACGTGTTCCAGATACCTCCTATAGAGTCTCATAGTCATCGCATTGAATAACACATTCTTTCCTATGATCAACCATGAACAACCTCCGCCCAATCGACCACTCCATTCACACCACAGACATGCGACATGTTGGGATAGCTTGCTATGCCACAAGAATAGAAATGACGAATAAAAATCAACCGCGAATCTTGATGTTCAGCAACATATGTGTATTCGTTCAAAAAAGGAGCCAACGGGGTCACGAATTTCCGTGTGGAATCGTACGGCTCTTTCACTTGCGGAGCCGATCCTTTCTTTCATGGGAATTCTTTGCATAGCTTTGAAGGCGTTGCATGGTTCCTCTCTTGTCCAAATCATGAACCATACAATCGATTTGCTTGTTGGAATCCTGTTTCTTATGTCGTCAGGCGATTGGTTTCTTTCAGGCTGTCGACTGCCGTCTTTCCTTTACGATTCCTGACGCCCTTCACTTCGCAGTCCAGGAGTCAGCTCAGCTAGGACTTTATTCTCGCACGTCTTGTACGAAATTAGGGGTGATCGTTCTTATTATCGGACAAGATTCTTGAATGGACCTAAAATCCCCAGCGAAGAAGACTGAAGAATTTTACTGGATCTACATGTCTCCAGCCGTAGCTATTCCGTACGACTTTGTCTGAGGTATTCCACGTAAGAAATATTGTCTTGCAGCTAACGACATGCAATTAAAGGAGGCGCCACGAGTAACGAAGGACGAGCACCAAGAGGAGAAACTATATACATGCAGTGCACCACACGTCACCTGCCAAGCGTCTGAACTTTTCAAGCTTTGCAAGTAGCGGGAGTAGGAACGTTCTGGCACTTGGTGCTGGCCTTACCGCCGGTGATGGAGACACCAGACCAGGTCCAGTTCGTGCAGCTGCCCGATCCACAGAGGATATAGATATCAGTAGCACCGCTTGCGACGGTACCAGTGACTTTCTCGAAGGTAATATCCGAGACCTTGACACCATTGGTGGGGCTACCGGTAGGGCTACCGTTCTTGTAGTCCTGCTGGACAACAAGACCGTAGTTGGTGATGCCGGAGAGGGTGATATCCTGGAAGTTGACTTTGGAGACGGAACCGGTGGCTCCGTAGACAGTCTTAATACGAACACCGTTCATGGAGTTAACGACCTTGGAGTTGGAGATGGTCACGTCCGAGACGGTGTTGTCACTACGGCCACCGACGGAGCCGATGGAGAGACCGTGGCCACCATCGCAGTAGCCGTTGGTGAAAGTGATGTGCTGCCGGACTGTTAAACGATTGTTCAAAGGTGGGGAATGGCTTAGGAGAAAGAGAAGGGTTTTGCAAAGTGGAATTATCATACCTGTCCAGAGTTGACGGCGAGACAGTCATCCTGATTGTGGACGGTAGCACCGTCAATAGTAATGTAGGTGCTCGAACCAACGTCAAAGGCATCGGTGTTGTGGCCATCTTTCGTACCAGCGGAGTTATCGATGGTGATATCGATGAGTTTCAGGTTGTCGGACTGAATACTGAAGCCTTGGACAGGGGTGTTCAAGACGTGGAGACCGGTGATAGAGGATGAGTCCAGTTTGTGCGCATAGAAAAACTTGGGCTTGGTCTTTCCACCGTTGCCACCCTTCCCATCCCACCAACGGGCGCCACCACAGTCAATCTTTGCACCGGTTGCCTGCTGGACCTTGACGTTGGTTCCGGACGCGGAAATGAGCGGGCCCTCCCACTCCTTGTAGCCGAAGGTGGTTTGGCCCTGGAAGATGACCTAGATGAGGAGGGTTAGGGAGACAAGATAGAACACACATCATGATCCGCAGGGAGATACTTGAAACATACAGTGGTGCCGGATTTGAGGCCGGTCAGATCGAGGGTCTCACCAGCGGGAACCGCAATGCTGTTCAGGGTGATGGTTGTACAAGAAGCCTTGCCTGCCTTGGCGGCTGCGGCCGTGGTGAAGGTGCAAGAGTCGCGAGCCTCGAGTGGGACGGCTGCAACCAGCGCAGCGCCCACGGTGGCTGCCATAAGTGAAGACTGAAGAAGCTGCATGATTGCAAAGAATGGATGGGAACTTGATCAACAAGACACCTTTTATTGGATTAACCGAAAGAGCGGAAGCAGGAGTGGGTGGGAGTGGTGACGGGAATGAGAAGCATGGTCTACGGCTCCCTTTATATCTTTTCTTTCTTTCTTTTCTTTTCCCCCTTGTTGTTATGTATATTGAAGTCTGGTAGAGACTGGAGCCTTGGAGAAAACCAGGGCAGGCGAGAATGTCTGAGCTTGAAACAGATGGCTTGGGTCTAGGGCTAAGCTTCCGGTTTGCGTAGCCAAAAAAAGCTTGGCGGCTAATAATTTTAAACGCCATTACGGAGTAATAGACGAAGTAGACTAGGTACCTAGATTTACCCTAGGTACTCCGTACGAGAAGTGCAACTATAAACATGAAACATGATTGGAATCAGTCGGGGGGGACAGGATTACCCAGTCAATCCCTTCCATATCAAACAAGGGCCTGGAGATTAGGCTGATAAACCTATACTCCGTACTCCATATTTTGTACTTTTGAATACATCCGGCAAATGGCCTGGCATTCCACATTCACCGATTGCACCACGTGCGATTGGTGGAAATTCCCAATAGCTCGGATCCATATTAAGGAGACCAGACTGGACATATGATACATGGATCTATTAACCTTCCTACATCCATGTCAGGCTATTGATGCCGATCAGCTTGCGAGTTGCATAAGGACCGGGTCAAGTAGCCAGACGCACCCTTGACCGGCCAGTAGAGCTTGACCCACTGTCTACTACTCCGTAGGGAGTATAGATTGTTATACAGAGTAATTGCCCTCTAACACATTGCTTGCGTAAGAGAGAAATCGTACTAAATTCCAATCACCCAATGAACTGAGTCTGATGTGATGTCCTCTCTATTTACCGTGTAGATAGCCCATTCCATCCTGGAAAATAGACCCTGCCATTTGTTGAAGAATTGGCAGCAGGGATGGCATAACTTGCTTATAATAAGTACGCTTTGACTTCCCTTTTCCAGTATAAACCCATCAATTATCCCAGACAGAATCGCATTGATCCCATGCAACTACACCACTCTGGTCAAAAAGCTAATTCCAAACGATTTGGAACTTGGAACTCTATTACAAATGGTCTTGTCGAGCGAATCCGAAAGGGTTACCCGTACTTATCTAGGAAACTATTGAACCTAACCAAAGCATACCGACTTATTCGGCAAGAATGGCCATAAGTGCAGTTCGGCTAGATTAGAGCTCGTCTCGATCGGGACTCGGGTTGAAGAGATCCATGGAATAACACTCTCCGTACGGAGTACTGTACGTGTGTATGTATGTACATACATACATATACGTACTGTACATACATGCATTTTGCCGGAACGATTCCGAGTCCTTCCCGCGTTCCCTCATTTCCAAAAATTCCACCTTCCATCAAAACGGTCGACGGACCGGATGTATGCAAGTGGGTCTGTCTAATTAGTAAAATACCATACGGAGTACATCTACTGGCATGTTTTCTAAGTCCTTACTAATTCTCGGTAATTTCTTCTGCTGTTTTATCCTACAAAATTCCAACAATGATTGTGTGGATCTAAATTCAATGTGAAATTTGATCAAATATTCTGTGAAAATCCTGTTCTGTTGCTTTTTGGTGGTCCTGTTGCCGGAATTAATTAATATGTGATATAACTCACATTGACTGCCACATGGTCCACTTAATTGTGGATGGATGAGGATGGTACGTGCACACAACACTGCCAGTGGAGTACAAACGGTGATACTACTCTTATTGGAAGTGCTGATTTCAGTTCTGTCGAGTATTAATCTATGACTGCCAGATTCTAAAAGGATCTGGCTCTTTTGACCTCATAGCCTGCACAGCTGATATAAAGATCTATATATAGGTAGTACATATTAATATTTCCAACCTAGCGAGCTAATCTAGTAGTTGAACTACCTGACGTAGCAAGACTGAAAGAGGAGTAATAAGTTTTACTTCAATATACCCCCCCTAGTCTACTAGTTATAGATTTTGGAGAACCATCCGGAGAAAGGAGACGCTCGGAAATCTGGAAAGCATCTGATCCAGTTTCATCAACCATGTCTGTTGGCAAACTCCTTCGATTGTGACTTGTCGAGAAATCCGATCCTGGCCATCGTTGCGCTCTGATCCTCCACTCCTTGACAAAAGCTTACGATACAAGCGAACGGGATGCCATGTACTGCTGACATTCTTCCATGGGAGCGAGGCGGTCTCCGGTCCGCTATACGTGACTTTGCTTGCATACTCTCCACCCTAGTATAACCGTGTCGAAGAATGTATCATTCGAATTCGTACGGTTGTTTAAGCCCAACTAGATCCTGGGAGTGATTGTAATAACCGAGAATACTGGATGCTGCTAAGGCACTGAATATTAATGGATAACTGATATTGACACTGAAGAGATCAGTGTCGATGATCAATTCGTCGGCGCTGGAATTCCGGAGAATCTTGCGAGATATAATGAAATTAGAAGATAGAAGGGTCCAGTCCACCGTGCCTTCATTGTGCTTAGTTATGTTGTAAATATAACAAAGGAGTGTTTTGAAGCTCAAGGTCTCAGCAAAGTGAGCATTGGTCCACCGGCATATATGAGATGGTCGCGACCAGTGAATCAGAGACTCGGGTGACTATATGTCCCTGTTGCTACCACTCAGATATCCTATATGACAAAGTATAAGAAGAAAAAAAACCTGTCCGTTCTAGTTTTGTGTCTTTCAAAATCTTGACTTCTGAAGAGGGAGTACGGAGTAGGTACCTAGAAAAGAGTCCGTCCTTCTGATAAGAACAGCAGGATTGGCTTTTGTGGCTCACCGGAGTCAGTCAGTGACGTTTTGAGTCCCCGCGAATGGCTTGCGGGCGGTGACTTTCCCGTCGTGCTTGCTAATGCTCAACCATCTCACTGCTCTTCTTTCTGTCTCCTAGTAGTCCTTGGATTTCGGCTTCAATATATAGCTTTCACTCCGACTTACAAGCCATTGTGTATGAGTTGCTCGTTTACTTTGAATTCTTAGATCGCAAGGGCTGCTTTGCCCAGCCTTCGGCCCCCCAACACCATGTGGAACGACGAGGATAACAACCCGTACGGCGCATTCGATCACGAAGCTCATCTTGCTGAATCCTTGCATTCAGCGACACTATCCCCAAGTATGCTCCTATGAAATCTTGTTGTTACGCAATCTAACCTCTGTAAGCTCTCTATGACCGCGAATACACCCCTCCCTCTCCGTCCAGCAAGGCGTCAACTCAGGATCCGACCGATGATTACCTTTCCCACCCCCAAGGTTTCAGCGATGAGGAGCATGAAGGATACGATGCCCAACCTGCCAGCCAAGGGTACTACCGAAAGAGCGTTTATGACAGCCGCATCGAACAAATCCTATACGAGAACCCGGAGATGCCGATCCTCATCACCGATGCCGGAAAGAACCATGAGGGCGGTGGAAGCTTCATTGTGTACACTATACGCACTGGGGTATGCTGTAACACTGCCAATGGCATGTCTCCGCAATCAACTAATAGGTGCAGGATCTGGAAGTCCGGCGACGGTACTCGGAGTTCGCATCGTTGCGACAGACTCTCGTGAACCTTCATCCCACACTTGTCATCCCGCCCATTCCCGAGAAGCACACAATGGCGGATTATGCTGCTAAACCCACCAAGGCTAAAGAGGACACGGCCATTATTGAGCTCCGGAAGCGAATGTTGGCTGTCTTTCTGAACCGATGTCGACGAATGAAAGAAGTGCGAGAAGATGGTGTCTGGTGGAGGTTTCTAGATCCGAACGTTAGCTGGGTATGTACAATAGCGATACCTGGACTGGGGGTGACAAAGACTGATTTGTGCGTAGAGCGAGGTCCTCCACTCTCACCCTGCGTCCTCCGTACCAAAAAACAACTTGAAAGCGCCTCCACTAGACCCCGCGAATCCTACAGCTGCGCATGCTTGGCTGCCCATCCCCTCTGCTTCTGCGAAGCTGAAAGGTGCCCCTGGGCCTACGGCATCAGCCCCGCCTCCCGCAGCTGATGCCCCAAGCTCCGATATTCTAGGTCGTTTCCCTCCGGAATCGCGCAAACTGAGCGAACAAGAGTTGGACCCATATTTCATCAATTTTGAGGCATCTACCCGGGAGCTCGAGTTACTTCTACAAGGCAATATCGAGAAGGTCAATCGGAGAACTTTGGCGCACCTGTCCTCGCTATCGGCAGACCTCATGGAGCTTGGCGCACGATACAATGGCTTCTCTTTATCTGAACAATCCCCCACCGTGGCCGCCGCAATTGAGCGGATTGGCCAAGCAGCAGATACATCCTATATCGAAACAGAAGAACTCTCCAACGCGCTTAGTGCGAGCTTTGCAGAACCGATGAGAGAAAGCGCACAGTTTGCTAGTGTGGTTCGTAGCGTTCTACGCTACCGTGTCCTAAAACGAGTTCAAGAAGAGATGACAAGAGAAGAGCTAGTCAAGAAGAGGGCCTTGCTTGATTCCCTGGAACGAAGTGAGTTGGAAGCAAAGCGCATCGAACAATACTTAAATCGGACGTCGCCTCAAGGCTCGGGAACGAGATCACAGCGTTCCTTGTCTACGTCGTCGGCAACCAGTACTCCAGGGAGTCATGGAGGAAATTTGGGCCCCAGTAGCCTCGAAGACACCGATTCTATTGATTCAGACTTCCTCCCTACCCACGGGGAGCCAATTAGCTCGCATGCTTCGATACCCCAAGCGCCCCCATCGAGACGACCCGAGACATCATCCTCGCCCGTACATCGCAAGTCATCTAGTGGAACATTCATGACGAACAAGTTATTTGGACGGATTAGCCACGCGGTTCATGGATTTGTTGATGTTGATCCCGAGAGAACGCGACGAGACCAGATCGGAAAAACAAAAGAGAGCTTGGTCCAGGTGAGTCTATTTCAACGAGCCTTGATCCCCTTCCTCGTGTTACTTTATTCCTGATATGATTTGCATAGTTGGAGCAAGCACTAGAGGTTTCGGAGAAGGACGTTAAAGACGCCAGTGCGGGCGTTTTGCAGGACCTCAAGCGATTCCAGAAGGATAAGGAGGGTGATCTGCGACGTTATATGGTAAGCCTTGATAATACACCGTAGACTTTATGGGTGAGAGGAACGCTAATCCTTGAATCTTCCCTACAGGTCGCATACGCTCGCTGCCATTTGGACTGGGCGCGCAAAAACCTAGAGACATGGACAGAGGCAAAGGATGAGGTGGACAAGATCGTCGTGCGCTGACCACTTCACGGTGCGCGAAATTATGGCGTTTTGTTGCATCTGCTTATTTTCAGTAACCATACTCGGAGAATGAGAATACTTGGGCGTTGATGGGTTTCTATTTATACGTTCCATGAATTCTGCCGTCATATGTGATTGATCTTGGACGTCCTGATTGTCCTCTATTTCAGATCAACCGATCATCCATTGATATTCGTGCCGATCAATCATTTTTTGGAGGCGATGTTGTCGAATGCAATCCCATAAATTCATCCCCTACCGAATTCTAGTAGAGACGAGCGATAGAAATTGCATACTAATTTATGCTGCCATGTGTGGCATTCACAAGGTCCAATGGTGGAGTTGAATTCGGCGCCTAAAATGCGCGTGACCCTGCACATGATACTCACTAGTATATCCATCTTTGAGAAAGGGTATCAGGTATTGCCTTGGAATCTCCCTCGCCAGCTGAGTTGAAGAAGAGTGAGCTGCCCATAATTTCTTACGCGAAACATTGCCCCGGAGTTCGAAGAAGACTTCACAGTCAGTCCCATCAATTCACACAGCAATCGAGAACCGAAGATCCCATTGCTTGCGTCTCCTTTGACTAGCCACTGCACGAGTTCGAGCCTCATAGATGCGCTCGACATGATGACCGGTGGTCTGGATTGAGCTCTTCGGGTACCGCTGGAAGTAATCCTCCGGCTATAGCCGCGAGAGTGATGTAGGATTGTAGGTTCATTCGCGCGCTCTGAGTGATCTACTTCGGCTTCAGCGATGATCTACACGTGATAGATATTCTGTCGTCTTTAATGATCCTGTTTTCTCGTTCGATACTGCGATCGACGCGAGAGGGCTAGGGCTTGACGGGAGACGGGGTGTCATGTGTTGCGGTGTTGTTTTATTTCTGAGTGTGGTGCATGGGAAAGAGAACTAGATAAACAATACTAAGAACATGTCTGGGGGGTGTTAATGGTATTGATTTTGTTCAATCTTCATTGTGGAATGTTCAAGGCTTCTATTACTGCGCTGTATGAACAGTACACTATACATGTTCAATTCGGGTGATCAGTAGCGAGTAGATTATCTTCTTGTGAAAGCCATAGCAGAAGCACCCTTTCTTGATGGCTGGCGCTTCCCTTCAAAGCTGGGGGTATATCAACCAGAAATCACACCTCCAATCTCAATTACAAGGTACCTCTAGTGACTGGGTACTTTCAGCGGTTAAAGTAACATTCTAAGCATTCCCAACAGTGCAAAACCACCAGCTGACGGATAATCCCAGCCCTAAGCCGAAGAACGAGGACCAGCCATTATAATTTATGCCATGCATCAATGTCTACATCACCTTCGTACTCCAACACCCCCAAGTATAATTAATATTCCAAAGCACCAAGCCCGACCAAGTAAAACCCCTATCCACAGTCCATGTCGATTAAAAACAACAAAAGTACGGAGTCCAAAAGAACGTAACAGACAAAAACCCACACCCCCCCCAAAAACCCCCCAACGCCAAAAACCCTCACAGAACGAAATCCACCCAAACAAAACCCACCACAGGACCAGGGGGAAAAAATACAAAGGGCTCAGCATCACCGCTCCAGAACGCCCCCAACGCCCCTGAACGAAGTCTTCGCGCGACTAATCCCAGATCGCCCAACCCTAATCCCGGACACGCGCAGAGGGGACAGGAGCGGCGACGAAAAGGTCCTCAACGCACCCCTCACCGAGCCGGGGCGGATCTTGTTTTTCTTCGGAGTGAGACGCGTTGAGTCAGACGGATCGTTCCGATCCGAGGATCGGGTTAGGGTGAACGTAGCTCGAGTCTTGAGGTCGTCGGGCATGGTCGGATTCTTGGGTACGTATTTGATGGCGGTGGTGTGGGAGGTCATGGTTTGCTTGAGGTCCTGGGGGAGAAACTTGGGGCTGTTGAGTTGGTAGCAGGAGGAGTTTCGGGAGCTGAGGCTGGGACCGAGGTCGAGGATGCTGATGTCGCTGTCGCTGAGGATGTCGCTGAATTGGTCTTTGTTTGTTTCGGCGGTTGTTGGGGGGGAGGGGGTTTCTTTTGGGGTGAAGGGGTTGGTCGTGAGGTGGGTTGGGTGTGAGGTTGCTTTGGGGGGGATTTTCGTGGAGTGCATTGTTGAGAGGTGGTTTTTATGTCAGGTTTGAGGGGCTCTTTCAGGTGGTGGTGGTGGTGTTGGGGGGATTGATAATATTCGGGGAGTCAGTGTGGTGGATGTTGATTTTTGTATACCAGGGTCGAAGGTCAGGTGAAGAGCGACTGGGGGAGGAACGACGAAGTAACAGGGACATGGGCAGGGACACGTCAGGGTAACTTAGGGTCAGTGTTGGTCAATTAGTAAGATCAACTGGAAAAGATTTCAAGGTTATTCACTCACTTGAAGGAATGCTATCAATTTATCAATACTATCAGGGAATCATCCAACAGCTGGTGTGGGCAGAAAAGCATTGTAAGAAAGCCAGGGAGGTCTCTTATAGTAACTATAGTAAGTCGAATGTATGGATCAGGTACCTGACCACCTCAGATGATGGAGGAGATCTTACTTGTGCGCTACGTTTCAGTCTCGCGGTCTATTTTAGCACAGGGCCATAGACGCCTGATATATTCTATTTTGAGAGGCATGGAAGGTGGAAAATTATCGGGTTACAAAGGCTTACAAAGAGCCCCTATAGGGAGTTCTCAATTACAGGTCAGACTATATATATACCAGTCACTTCACCATTTGAAACGATCTTGAACTTCAATCTGTTACAGAAAATACTACATAGTCCTCAATCAAATAAGCGTAATTTGTGAGGTCTATTTATGGCAAATACCAGGTGCTAATGAACAACTTCCAACATAACCAGAACTGCTATCTTAGCCTGGATTAATCTACATACACTCGGCCTCGGGTTTGTATGTAGTGTACCGCAGAAATTCGGCAGGTCATACTGACATCCCACGCATTTCTTATGGAGATCTTATTCAGATGCCTATTGAAGTCACAGGGCTGAGTAGACATCAGATGACTCGGCCATCGGGGCGACGGCCAACATCTGACTACTGGTAGTTTGCGTCCCTCAGATATGGACTGGATGGTCTTTACGATATTATTGGAATATCGCGAACATATCGCGAACATATCTCGAAAGACGAAGAAAACGGATATACTTCTTCATGCAATGCAGCCATGCTGCTCTACCATGACCGATAAAACAAAGGCTTTTAGAACACGATATAGACGTCTGTAACGAAGTCCTCCTCCGTAAACAAAATGTAAATGCAAGGACAGCATGAACCCGCCGTCCATATTCTCTTCATGATATGCAACAAACCCACCGAAGATGCCACTTCCGAGATATGGAAAACCTGGTCCCTATGCGTGGAGTTTGCATAGGAACCTCTGGGGAGAGAGGGAGAAAGAAAGTGTAATTATAGTAAGAACCGACTCCTTCATTGAGATCATCAGCCGCATAGTCAGCATCATTGATGTCGCCGACACATCGACCAGATTACCAGTATCATTCATGTCGCGTTTCCAAAAAAAAAAGAACATGCTCTTCTACTCAGGCACAATCCTGTCTTCGTCGTTCACTCGTAGCTCCACCACAGGTAGCTCGTCATCGTCATCGTCCGCGTCCAATGGAGGAGGGATGTCTTGAATGGGGGTCTCTTCCATTGGCGTCCCTGGGTACACCGCTCCGGGGCCCGGACTATCCGCCAAGGAAGCCAAACGGAGGTCCGAATCACTAAAGTCACCTCCACCAACTGCCTTGTTACTGGCATCGTCGTCGAGCAGGTCATCGTCATCAGAGGTGGATCCCGGCAGCGCTGTGGTCATCTGTGAACGGCCGTGAGCATCCGAGACTCGGTTGAAAGACCACGAGGGCGCACTCGGGAAGCGGAACGGATCGGATTGCGCCCCATCACCGAACTCGATTTCATCAAAACTCATACCTTCCAGTCGGTGTTCTCTATCAATGCTCTTTTCCCCGGAAGTGGGACTATTGTTGTGTTCAGAACGCGAAGCCTCATCTCCGTTCCTCGCTTGGGTTCCGGTTTGCGAACCACCATCTCCCGCCCGGTGAGCTGCTCCGACTCCGGTTAAGACGCTCGACGACCCATTGTGGGATGAGCCGCCGAGATGCTGACCGTCCCCCGACGGCGATTGCCCACGGGATTCACTCGGCGAGCCAGTCTCGCTCGCCGGTCGGGTAGATGACTCGGTGATCTCCTCGAGTACCTTACCGCCAAGTGGACGATCGGACCGCCGACGGTAGAAAAGGAGATAAGCAGCCGGGGTCACCACGCTTTGAGGGTCAATGGGTCGTGAAACACTCGAATCTACATGTATTAGTCACTGCGGTATTCTTCTGCGAGTTGAAGCGTTGGACTTACCATTGTACTCGTTCCACTGGCCAGTCATAAAGTTCTTGGCATATGCGGTATAATGACCTCCTCCAAGACCACCATAGTGGTTGTCAACCGCGAAAAGGTCATATATTAAGCTCTTGTCCTCTTCAGGAGTTTCCACCCTGCCGCTCATATCCAGCCCTTCGACTGGGAAGTCAACGAGCACGTCCAGCTTATCCCGAAATCCGCGGCTAGCACTGAATCTTTTAAGGTGCATGACAAGAATATCCGGTGTTTTCCACAACTCAAACTTCTTGCTAGCTCGGCGGTGTTCCTTGCAGCGTGGACAGTACCATGCATCGTTCTCGGAGAGTATCTCCTCCTTGTTGAATTCATCCAGGCACTCTTCAAGGGTAACGCCCCTCTTCTTGCGTGTCTGGCGAAGTTGACGTCGCTTGTTCAGATCGGGGTCATCAACCCGCTGGACATCCTGCCATGTCGGAACCCCGCGAAGAGGATCACGATCCTTCTTATTTCCGCCGAAGAGAGCATCATAGGCTTGGTCATTCCAATCCACGACAATTCCCTCACCGGGTCGAACCAGAGGACGGATCTGGACTCTCGCAACTAGCGTTTGGGTGCGAGAAACATGTGCAGAGTTGTCGGCATTGCTGCCCGAATCCGACCCATTCTCAGCTGCCTCCAAATCCGTAGACTCGGCTTCCGGCTGCTTATGCACATCAGTTTGCATCCCATGGCAATGTAGTACAATGGTTGCTAAACTTACCTCCACAGGTGGGTTAACTGGTTTTGTCTTGATGCGGAACGACATCTTGGGGTACTCTTTGTGGTCTTCCACGGAAGACCAGCCAAGGGGCACTGGCTCGTTACCCTTCATGATCTTCAACTCAAAAAGGTCCCGGAAGCGAGCCGGAATCGAGCTTTCGGGGTGAGTAGTGTCAGGCTTGGAGCTCTGGGAAGCGGAGTCTGCATCGCGCATAGACACATCCACCATACCGTCCTCGCCGTCCACCGAAGATGTCTTGATCTTGGAATCCGCAGACTTCGCGTCGTCCTCGTTCATAACAACAGTATCGGAGTCTTCCTGTGCTGACTCTTCGGGAGCTTCCTCGTTGAGGAAGTCGCGGGAGGTCATCGTGGCCGCTCCAAGAAGTACCTTTCCATAAATGGCATCAAAATCATAGGCCTCTTCCCGAGTGACAACGATATAGGAGGGTACACCAAAAAGGTCCCGCTTTGACTTTGACCGTTCCACACGATTGAAAATGGGCACGAGAATGCGATCAGCCTTAGGAGAGTCAATGGTGGGAATTTCTTCTTGATCCGACCTGTTGAAGGAAAAGTAGCTTTTCTGAGGCTTGTCTGGGTTGTAATTAGTTGGTACGGACTCCACTTCAAAGAAGGCAATCTCATCATTCCCAGAGATTTGGCACTCAGCAATGGAGCTTGTGTTGTCAAACATTCTGTAGAACTTGCGTTTAAAGATCTCGACCATAATCAGGCGTTCCGGATCGGTGCCTTGCTTCTTGGCGATCAGCTCCTTTAAGGACTTGACGCTAGAATTTTTGTCGATCTCTACATCAAACCGGACTGGTTTCTTCCGTAGGCTAAAGTAGAAGACCTCCTTACCCCAGAGATTCTCGATTGGGAGTTGGAGCGTAAGATTGTTGAAAGGGTCGAAAATAATGCTGACCTTGTCGCACGCCGGGCAGACAAGAGTCGACTTGTACATACCAGCGAAGAGATCCGTGATGACGGAATCGTTCCGAGCTTTGTAGATATCCCAACATTTGTCTGCGAACTCCGTCAGTGCCTCCTTGCTGTGAACCATTTCATCAGTTGAGTCGGGCTTCTCGATATACGGCTTTTTCAAAATTCTGTTCAGATCCTCTTGGAGGCCGTCCAGAAGGAAAAGCAGGAATTCCTGTGAGTCCTGCTGGCCATAACCCGAGAACGCTGGGCCGTAACGACCAATAGTATGTTTCAGTTGCCTTGGAGCAAAGGAGGACTGGCCTGCTTCGTTATATATCATACGAAGCAAGTTTGCATATGCCTTCGCCACATCGCCATTGTGAGCCAGTGGGTTGCTGGGGTTGAGATCCTTCTTGTAAACATCGTCTAAAGACAGTTAACGTCAGTAACAGTAGAGGCAGGGGCGTTATACTACAGTTAAAACATACTCAGGAAATAATAGGTCAGTTCTTCGACGCTGCGCACGCACTGGAGAGCAGAGTTCATGTAGCAGGTGTTCCCTAGATTGCTCAGACCAGTGCAGCCACGAGGCTTCCCATCTTTCCGTCGTCCCCTCACAGGCTCCGGCACTGGGGACGATCGGCCACTAGTGGTAGGGCTCTTAGTCTTGAGTTTCGACGAAACGCCATTCTTGACACTACCAGACGGGACACCAAGACGGTTAAGTGTCTGCTTGGATGCCTCTGAGACCCACTCCCCGCCAGGTACGCATTCCTCTAGCACCACAACATCGCTGCCACCGAGTCCAGCCACATCCAGCGTCATCCGACCGTTGTATTTGGGGTTGGCAGTCTGATCTTTTGCGTCTTCGATCAACTCGCGTTGAGCACCCTCTGACAGCGAGAGGAAAGTGTTCAGATCGATCACAAGGTTGTTACCGGCAGTAGCAACAATCGAGGCTGCAGGTGCAGGTGAAGCGCTTCGCGATGGAGCTGGGGTCATCGCAGCAGATGCTGTTGCACTGCCCAAACCTCCCAAGATTCTCCAAACCCGGACTTTAGTCGACATATCAATGTTGGTCAGGGTTTTGGCCTCCTTCAGCCATTTCTGGAAGTTAGTATGTCTGCTAGCCAGGGATCGCACAGGCTTCATATTTTTCTCCTTCAGAGTTTGAGGGGTGGTTCCAGCGGACGGGCTGGGGAGTTTTAAGATCGTGAAAATCGGCGGATTAATCTCATATTGGAGGTTCTCAGAGCCCCCGCCAACACTAGTGTCATGGGCATAGCGAACAATAGTCGGCGACTGGTCTGCCAAGCCGTACCACTGCATAATCAAATCCCAACCTTCCTGAGGTATAATCTCAAAATCGTCGCGCATCTGCAAGCCCGGTCGTAACGGCACAAACGGGTCGCCCTTTTCATCCTTGAAGCCTGCGTTGGCAGGATCCGTAACTAGAACCAAGTCAGAGTTATCCGCCGGACCAACTTCCCCTTCGGTAGCAGTTTTGTCCGACTTGTCCGCGTGAGTAGAACTCCTCGAGAGGACCCGCTTCAGCCATGCCGTCGATACAACATACCCCTTCTGTCCTTCCTTCAAGGGCTGCATCATAAAGCACGTCACTCTTGCAACTTGATCATCGTAGGGCGGTCGCTCGGATGCGGGGGTTGGCTGGGCCTCGGAGTGGGCCCTGGTCCCAGTAGGGGCGGTGTACGTCGAGATGCTAGAAGGGGTAGGATAAACATTATCGGATCCGGAGCTGTTATCGTTCGCAGTAGAATCGTCATCCTCCGTTCCGGTCGTATCCATTTTGTCGGGATGAGATTCATTTTCGGTCGAGCCCACATCCATCTCCACATCGGCAGCGGCCCGCTTCACGGCAGGGGAGGATGAACGAGTGCCACGCTGAGAGGGCGGAGCACTCCCATCTCTCTGGTCGGAACCGGACATATCTGTGGGCGGATCGCTGGACAGGGAGAGTCCAGCGCAAGCGGCTGATGGACAGTCGATGGGGCTACCAGCGGAATCCGGGGTAGGTGAAGGAGCAGCGGCCTGGGATCTGGCCCCAAGCACTTCCTCCTGCAAATGGGCGGGGATATAACGCTGTGGAGGCGAACCTCGGCGTTGGGTCGCACTAAGATCGGAGGACGGGCGAGGATTTGGTGGCGTGGAGGAAGACGTTGTATCGGAGTTGTGGTGTCCGTGACGTCTTCCGGCCTGCGAGGCAAACGACAAACCCGGAAGGGTTCCTGGTCTGCGAGGCTCTGCTACCTTACGGCGCTTTGTGGAAGACGTCGTGACGATGAGCTGCGCACGTCTCGTGGCAGCTCGAGGTAACACGATAGAGGAAGTTGGACTTTCAAGGGACACGCCAATGAAAACTGATCGAATCGGTGAGAACCTTCGATAGGAAAAGTAACGACAGGGGAGGGGGGGGGAAGAGAAAGAGAGAAAAAAAAAAAAAAAAAAAGGGTAAAGCAGCGAGTCAAAGTGAAGCGAACTTGGAAATGGAAAAGAAAATCCGTCTGAAACCCCGTTTTCCAGAGGCGGAGGAAATCTCAATTCAAAGTTCCAGATTGTTTAGAAAAGTTTTCCTCCCGCTGAGTGGTTGAGAGGTCAGGCGGTGTGGGGAAGAGAAACGAAAAATACCGTGACCTTGTACGGAGTAAGTTAAGGTTAAATAAAATCAGTCCCGTCGTACGGAGTAGGTACAGCGTACACTGGGAGATCGTCTTCGACCTGCGTTTTCGAATTCAACCTGGCTCCCATTTCGACATTAAAGACACGTGTTCATAAATCTCCCATTGTCTATTTCAGTCAGGTTCACCTCATAATACCGGACGAAATCCAATCCGAAGATCTTGATTGCTTCATTGTTCGATTTACAACGGATCATAAAGAGAGTGGGGAAGGAAAGGATAAAAAAGACCAGAGAAAATCAAACCAAGAAAAGTAAGTATTCGAGTATGGATTGAACTGAATAAGAATGACCAGAAGAAGAATCCCAGCCAGGCATCATTCATGACAAATAATCCATAGAAGTCATGTGTTAATCTTACTTACTACTGTCATGTGTTGTTTCCTTCTGATCACTCGCTGTTGAATCCATTCATTTGTGACATCACAGTCTCATGGCATCCAACTGTAACACTCATCTATTCACCTACCTAGTAGTATTGTATGTATGAAGTCTTATACGGAGTATATATTTTCAAAAAGAAAATCAGGTTGGTGCCATTCCAAAAAATCTGATTCATATCAAAACGGCATGACATCGACCAAGTTTTTCCCTTTCCAGCGTCCGAATCACATCTGTCGACATATCTTCCCTCGAAAGGAAAAGTGTCCTCCTAAGATCCAATATAGAACTGGTACATGTCATTTCCTGGCAGCAGATAGGTCGCATCGGCCCGACTTCCAAACGTAAAGTCTCTCTGTTCATTCTCCATAATCACTTGTGCCAAATCACCGCGAGCAGCATGTATCAACCCCTCACATCTCTCACAAAGAAGCAGTCCACATCCAATGGCATCTCGAGAGGATGCATTTACCGGTTCTTGAAACTTGTTGACCGTTTGTAAAGCGCTGCATCCAAAGAACGCCGGGTTCGGACACAATGAGCACCACGGATTGATCTTCTTCGGAGGGCCCTGTCCTGGGATTGGGACCAAGCTATTGTACGCCGCCGCAAAATTAAAGCTATCCACTTGGTATCCCGCAAGATGAACAATTCGATGAGCGGCACATCGCATAATATGGATACGTTCAAGGGCGCAGACAACGCACATTCGACTCGGCTCGTGACCCTCAGCGACGTGACCACCTGAAACCTCAATGTACCTTCCGTTTCCGAAATCTAGCACCTCGACTGTTCGTTTCCCCAATCCCAGCAATCCGTATGTAAAGTTGTGACACCATTGACAGGGATGGGAACCATCTTTCGGAGGCTCGTAGTCAAATGTCACCGGATGTGCCAGGGAGGTGTGGATAATGCGAGTGGAAGGATTTCTTGGGTGCTCGCCATCAATAGCTGCGGGTGATGGCAACGCAGGCAAAGTCATTTCATCGTGATAATTACGATCGGCGGGGAGTGATAACAGAAACGCCCTTCCAGCATCTGATTTGACAACGACGGTAACCATCAGGCTATTCTGCCTTTCCGCTAAATTGGATTCGACGTCGCCCGGCCGATGTGGACGTTTTCTTTTCGAGACAGAATTACGCTTTGGATTGTAGTTATCATCACCGTCATCGTCAATCCAGGTCGAGCAAACTCTCCGCGTGTTGTGAGGAGATCGCTTTCTCAGAGAGTACCTGGGATTATCATTTGCGTCTTCAACCCGACAGAGCAGCCTGGGTTTGAGAAAAAGCCGTTTGGCCTCTTCGAGTCTCTCGATGGTGTATGCCATATTGAGATAGTATGGGGTCTGTGAAAGCCGTTAGATGCTGTGGAGGGCGTAGATCGTAGGTTGTATCGTAGGCTGTATTTGAAGCAGTGGGAAGGTCGTCGTAGCGGGTGGCAAAGAGTACAAGGGCTATAAGTTATCGGTCTTTCACTCCGAGTTCAACACAAAATGGTAGTGAGGTTTATCGTGGATTTGAGTATCTCTTCGAGGCATACACCTGCGGGTGGGGTTGGTCGCCCACTGATCTTAGATCTGATTCGCAACAAAAGTACTGTACATGTATGTATGTACATGCATACCAACTTTCGAAAACCCTTGTCTTGTGCGGAAGACCTTGAAGTCAGCCTGATTTCTCAACCCGGTATTGTAGTGGCTCATCGTGGTATAACTTCACCTCGATTGTAGATGGAGTGATTCATTCCCTATATCGTTATAGCGACAGTCCGCTATTTTGCGTTTAGTAATTGAGCGACGAACCTGAATTCTTCCTACAGTCCTATTAGCATTTCTAATTGCAAAGTCTTCCAAATATCCACCATTTTGGCCAAGAAAAGTTAAGTACCTCAAAAGCACATCATCCTGGCTGCTTAACAGCTACTTATTTGTTAACTAAAAGAAAACGAACCAACAGAAACAATTGAAAAATGCAGTGCTCCGCAGCCGCTATAAGTTATAAAAGCTGGGTTAACAGTCTAAAGCCAACTATGTGAGCTCTACCCCTTGGATAAGTCCTTGATAAACTATATCAGGCTGGATGATGTACCCTCCGAGACAGTGGACTTAATAGCTGCATTTCTCATTCCACAGAATAAGTATATTAATCAGTAATATAGCAAAAGATAGGAGGCATTCCAAAATATACATGCAAATACCGCCTCTCATCTTGAAAACACCTAACGCTCTTAAAATACCCTGCAACAACTTAGCAGACTAACATGTAGGAAACTGATACCCCAACAAGCAAGATCAGCACTATATAGTTGGTTTCTCCCTTCAGCAAACCCAAAACGAGTCC
The DNA here is from genome assembly GCA_009193565.1 of Aspergillus coremiiformis. Lineage (NCBI taxonomy): Eukaryota > Fungi > Ascomycota > Eurotiomycetes > Eurotiales > Aspergillaceae > Aspergillus > Aspergillus coremiiformis. The sequence goes on along the minus strand of ML739039.1, from coordinate 81,178 downwards.
CACCTTGCCCAAGTCGGTGGGGCGAACAATCCCCATCTATTAATTCAGCAATATTTACTCCCTATATGCTGCGCCATCAACCCTAGACGTTCTAGCGGCCCAGGGAGCCAGCCGTAAATTCTCACTCCCCCTTTATCATTTTCTCAAGAAGACCACTGCAATATAGAGCAAGAAGTGTGGCTCCACCAACGAAGGTGATTATGCTGGTAATCAGCAAAATCACCCACAGAACAATTTTAATTTCGTAAGCCGTCTCAGCGGTCAAACGGCGTCGGAAGACACGTCGCACTCGAGGAATCAGGCCAGTCGGTTTGCCTTCGGGTTGCTGTGTGTCTTTGATAGTCAGATCTACGCCAATACCGACTCTCACTGAAATGGAACAGGTGGGTACAGGTTTTCCTTACTTTGTGGTGCTGTGTCAAGGTTTTTGTTTGAAGAGGCCTCTGGGCCCCATTCCAGGTCCTTGCAGAGAGGATGGGCTGTAGGCCAGGTCGAAGACATTACTCTTTCTGGTCGGCTTGTATAAGAATGCTGCCGGATAGATTGTTCTTTTTTTTTTAATTTCTTGGGTTCTTGAATTCTTAGGGTTGTAAAGCTTTTGTAAATGGGATATACAACTATATTAATCTTTTTGAGTCTGATAAAGAAAAAAGGCAAAGAAGAAATCGATAGAAGAGAAGTGTGAGAAATTGAAGTAGGATTTTGGCAGAGAAGTGAGTGCAACACACTCATGAACATGGAAATTTCAAGCACGAGTGATAATGACATAACCGGAATACTTCATTATTTGTCGAAGACTTCCACCAGTCAATTTTCACAGAAACTCCTGGTCATACCTTCCATCTTCTTATGATTAAGGTCTGTCGTTGAAGATTCTACCAAGGCAACAGCTGTCTTTCCAGCGATACCTAGAATGTAGAAGATTCATAGACACTAGCAACAGACAAGGGAATTTTACAACTTGGTCCAATGTATCAATCTACCCAATATCAGAATGTCAGCATGAAGAATGAGTAATATGGAATACACTGTCATATGGCTTGCTCATATATTATAGAAGGTATCAGAAGTGTATAATTTGGTTTTATCTACGAAGTATTCCACATCTGCCAGTGAATCTAAAAATGCACAATGACGGTAGCAAAAAGTCTGTTTCTTCAAATCTAATGGTCTATATAGTCTTTACATAGACTATATATATATCATATAATCAGCGATTAAAGCTGTAAAGTCCAGTATCCCTTAGGCAGATGATTGTCCTAGACGTGCTTGGGCCGAAGTAGCGGTAGATTTGGTTGACACATGTTGAAGCAGTACAAATAGCGTCAAAACTGCTATTATAAATAAGGCAAACAGCACAGTACCCTTCCATTTACTCCAACGCCGGGTTGCACCACGTCCCTCTTGAGAACTTTGATCGCCCTGGTGAATTATAGATTTCTGAATGTCTTCGGAATCTATTAGCCCCAACCAAGACACTATACTCTGTGTGTAGACGGAGACGACAACGCAGGCTTGACTCACCCTCTTGTGGAGTATTATCCCGGCTTAAAAAGCCCATGCCACAGGTTTTTATCCTCCTCCCCGCGTAGCTAGGCTGAGGACGCCCGATAGTGTTTGGTCCCCTTTCCAAATCCGAGCATGGAGCCAGAGCTTTTATAGAGGTGGTAGGCCAGTATGGAGACATGTTTGGCAGTGAGTCAGAAAGTCAAGTCGGATTAAATGCTCGTTCGTTGTAGGAGGGGGTTTTTTTTTTCTCAGATCTCTTGGTAGGAAGTCTTATGATGGACTGTCTTGGGGGTGGTAAGAAAGAGAAAAATAATATATAGATGAAGAATCCGCCTCTGAATATTTCCATGGATTGGCTCTGTCTATGACCACAGAATTCGCCAGAGAAGACAACGCGTATGTAGACATGACATAAGAGGTATATCAATTCTATATGAGTCATGTCGGCAATAGCTTTCATATTGTGATATAATTGTGCGATCCTAAATAGCTATGAAGAGATTTAACCCGGGCTCAGAGCGGTAATAATCATAGAGATGATTGATTGAAGCTGATGGTTGAACTAGTACTTACACAGCGCGTCTTTTGATCTCGTGACCCCGCGCTGATATCAGCTTGGATACTGCATAGTAGTACTAGTAGTACTGGGCTTTATTGAAAAGTATCTCTAGACATTTTACTGACTTTTGAGGGCGTACTGTATTCTTGGAACCACAGTATATCAGTAAGTTTCGTCGGGTCTTTAAAGAGATATAGTAGCTAGAATTTCCCCAGAGAGAAGACGAATATATATTAGTCTGTTTAATATAGAATGCTCTGTGTTATATGTTGGGGTTTGGCTATTATTTCTTAGGGGGAGGCTTCTACTGTCTGGTGGTTGACATTGTCGAATGCTCCAGAGACGTCCAGGAGCAAGAGGCTGGCGACGGGAGTGGTTGTTCCTTCCCCATTTGAATACAGCATGTAGCAAAGGATCGTCTGTTAGCACTCTTTCAATTACTTTTTGAAACATTGCCTCAACACCTCCGAGTGTTTCTGATATACTGTTGGTAGAAACATAATACCTAGTCAAGGCAGACCAGAGGTTAGCTGGTATTTTAGTTGAGTGGATAAATATTCATATAATGTTATATCATTCATTTTAACGGCCAGTCAATATAGAATATTCAAGATAGAGACCCTCCCGTCGTGTCTTTTATTCTCTTCGACATGGAATACCTGTATTATCTAGTAAAAAAATATAAGAAAACTATAAAAAATCTAGTAAATATCAATACTAGAAAGTAGAATGTAAAGTTTGATATATCAGATTCTAATGAAAGTATTATAAAGATTGGTGCTATTCATAATATTTCTTTGATTAATCTTTCTCTGACTTATATCATTATTCCAGAGGAATTCTTTCCAGGGTATAATCATATTGATAGAGGCATAATACCCAGTCAGGGCTGACTGAATGCCATCAGCTGGCATTTTAGTCAAGTGGAATAATAAATAATAACCCAGATAAGCCAATTTCAATCACACTCTGTTTATATCAACAGAGGCTTACATTGTGTATAAGGTTTTGCATCGCTTTCTTTAAATATCTGGTAGAGTTCTGCACAACCCATATTTCTGAACAATCAATCAATCCACAGGGCGTGTCTAAGGGCTTCAGTGTTAGCTCAGTGAATACTCAACTTTCCATCTCCAGTAATGAGGAGAAAACTGCATCTGTCAGCGATGACTCAGTCAAATTTACCGGCTCTTCTGGCTCTGATAGATGAACTAACATGCCTGCAAGTAGATGGAAGTTAGTGTTAGCGTGCACCTTTTTCAGTAAGAAATTCTCTTATTTTACCTTCGGAACAGGGAAACCCTAAGCGGTGGTAGAGCTTATTGTGAACTTCGTGTGGTGAGAACATCTTAGGATATCTGGGGATGTCTTAATTACGTCTTAGAATAAAGTCAAGCTGTAGGCTTTCACTAGTGAAAATCACCATTTTTGTTGTCGTTTTTGCGCTGTGATCCAGGGGAAAGCTCAGCCTTCGCTTAAGAGGACAATAGAATTCTTGAGCTCGTAACGAAGTGGTTTTCATTGGTTCAAATAAGGTCCGATTGAAGTTCTTTGAAGGCAACTTTATTTTTATTTTTGAGTCACCTGCTCCTGCTGCTAGCAAGGCAACTGCATAAACCCGGCTCAGCCACTTTGAATCTATAATAAGTGATCAAATAATCCTGTCTATCACCACTCAACCACACCACTTGGTAACCATTAGTATCCTACTAGTAGTAGAGTATCATCATCAGAGCAGCCACAAGAAGATCATGTCGGCCGATCCCAACTCTCCCAGCGCCATCGCCCTCCGATATATCTCCAACAACCGTTTCCACCGCGGCTTCACACTCCCTGCCACGGCAGATCATGAAACCCTCACCGTCACCTATGCGGATGTCGGGTCTACCCCGGAACCGCCGAATCCGAATCCCCCAACCATCCTCTTTATGCCGGGCATGTTCGCCTCCCGGTACCTGAGCGTTCTCATGCATACAATCGCAGAGAAACTAGGAGTGCGTGTTTTGATAGTCGATCGGTTAGGATTCCACGTATACGAGCTTGTATGATTGATACCAATACTAACTATCCAGGACAGCCCCGGGTTTGGAAATACCACCGACGTCCCGCTGGCGCAGCGACTCTCCATCTGGATCGAACTAGTACCCCATCTTCTAGCGCATCTAGGTATCCAACATGTCGCGTTGGTATCGCATTGTGCTGGAACGATTTATCTACTAAACACCCTGGTTCACTGCCGTGAGATGCTCCACCCCGAGAAGCCATTCGTTGCCTTTCTAGGTAAACTCCATCTTTTCCTTCCCCCCCTCCGGGTAGTACTCTGTTTATTAATAGAAGATAGCACCCTGGGTGGATCCCTCCCATTCCCATGTCACGAGTATGCAGATCGCCCAATATCTCCCTGGGAAAGCTTTTGATATTTGGAATTTGATTCCGAAGTTTCTTCTTCTGAAGGCCGGTCCGGCCTTTGCATCTGGCGCGGCTGCGATGAGTAAAACTTGGAATGTTGTCTCCTCTGGCTCTAGCATCAGTGTCAGCGGAAGGAGTGAGGCTGAACAAGAGAAGAATCGGCGACAGATTGAGAAGGACTACGGACTCGCTCGGGATGTTCAGACGGAAATTCATTTTCTAATGCTCAGGTTCATGTTTGAGGAAAATACCGTTGGTGCCAATAGCGAGGCTGTACAATGTTTGCGGATGGGGGCAGATTGTGAGAAGACGTGGGGGAAGTGTAAGGACTATGGCGTTTATGTCAGGGAGTTGGTGGATCTCGAAAGTGGGAGAGATCGGAAGCCTGGAGAAGATAGGCTGAAAGTAAGGGCATATTTCGCGGAGACTGACTCTATGATTGGGAAGAAGGGCCAACAGTACGTAGAAGAGTGTTGGAACGGAAACACGGAGGGCTTCGCGAGTGCGCTTGATTTCGAGACCACGACTTTTCCTGGACTTGATCATGACAGTCTAGTTGAGTCTGCGGAGGTTTTAAAAAGCATTTTCCTTCATGCCGGAGGAACTGTATAGACTCATGGCGCTGCATGGAGCGACAATGAAAATTTCAGTCCGTCTGATAATCGGGATTATGGATGATATTTGCAGGTTTTTGACTATATCATGATTTATCAACACCCACTTCAACATTGTAGAAACCTTAGTGGTTGACTTCGGTTTATAGGCATGACTTGGACGATATTGAATGAAGTTATAAGTGCTACTGATATTTTTATAGCATTCTACTATAAATCAATGTATTCGTTGTCCTGGAACTTTCTATCCATCATGAGGCAAACAGGACTTGGAAACCCCACGCAGCCATACTTCTTCCGCAATGATAGATACCTTCTTCCTGAGAAGCCAAATAATCTTTAGATATGCTGCCATATTTTAGCCCAGCTCCTCGTACTATCAGTCCAACACCCTCCCGTAATCCCTAGGTTATTTTCTTTTCCTCCCTAAGAACCACATAGGCAAAGCGCAAATCAGAGATAAAGTCAGCACCACAACCACCACATAGAAAAAGCCACCAAGCAGAGTGAATAACTTACGAGTGACCGAAGCAATCTTCCGAGCATAAAGATGACAGCGCTGCCTCAACCCTTGCATCAACTTCCTGACCCCCGACTTTCGCAGGTATTCTTTTGTTTCTATACCGGTGAGCTTGCCAACGCGAGTCAGGAGTGGCATGTCTTACCACCTTCCAATGCACTTCGATTTGAAAATCCGGTTTCGCACATGAGTAAGTTATCCTGACTTCCCCAATAATATCCAGATGCCGGGGTTCTTGTTTCGCTATTACTGGAACGCCCAATGCTTTCCTCTCTTTCCATGTCGATCTCGTGATACGGTGCGCTTTGGATGAGTGGATCACACTGAGCTGGCCATTGGTATGCTGATAGCGGTTGGTTTGGTGTGCTGTTGACTCTGGAGAGCCCGCTTCTTTCCTGGGTTATCTTTTGAGACATGGTAAGTTGTGGTTCGGGGCGCGAGGTGGGTATATTGCAGAACATTGGGTCTAGTCAGGCTTTGGGGATATTGAATTGTCCAGATTTATGCAATTATGAGTTTCGAATACATCATGAGTCATGGTTAGATTTCAAATGTGGTACATAGGTCTGGCATCCAAGGGAATATCTATGCGTGACATAATTATTATGCCTGCTAGTTTTTAGTACTTGCGAGATCTTTCCAGTGTTTATTATGGTTTATCACTGTGAAGGGAATTTGAGTATGAAATATGGAAGGATTAGATATTTGCAACATAGTGAAACTATTAAGGAGTGCTAATGTTGCTGGATTTGTACTACTACTATATTCAAGTAATATGTACAGCCTGTTGTTGTGCTCTATGGCAAATGCCAGCAACAGTGGTGTTAGCATGCCGCTAACCCACTATATATATTTTAGAATGTTCAAGTATTGTACTCTATAAGACACTTGGACAACATTGTTTCCTTTGATCTAATATTATTGGGATAAACAGACAAGCATTTCCTAGGCTGTTTTAGTTCGGGATTCTCATAGTTGACACTGAACAGGTGTTCTACACTGACCAGGGGTCCAAGACTCCTTGATAGTTGGGGCAGTTAAGTGCAGTAACGCCCCTCAATTAAAATTGTGAGAGGTTCAAATGGGTAAACCCCATCAATAATCAAGAAGGCCGTCTGTGGACAATGATATCTGAAAAACAAAAAGTAATGACCAGACTGGGGCTCGATCCCAGGACCTTATGCGTGTTAAGCATACGTGATAACCAACTACACCATCCGGCCAGGTGATGAAGATGGGCTCCAACATTTGGCAATAAGAGGCTAAAACTCCAGAGCTACAATTTTCCACTCACTTCTGCATCTATTATTACTAAATAATCAGATCACCATCCATTCGATGAATGCTTATGAATACTGAGACAACATTGGAGCAGTAAATCCAGACTTCTATATGACAATCTAGAGATTCTATTTTCCTTATCCATGCTCGATAGCGTTTGATCGTAAAAGGACGTGCTTGTATGATTATGTATAGTTGTCTGGCCCATTGGCGACTCGGCTGTAGAAGGATATTCCAAGTATGCCATAAAGGCTCGTGGGTCCTATTACCGCCGTCGAGAGAAAGGCTCCTGGAACTTGTGTCGGGGTTATAATTCAATCTTGGCCATTTGGGTAATGCCATACAGGAATGGTAGTCAGGATACAGTATGCATTCAACTGTCCACGAGCATGGCATATACTTCTCGATACCCACTTGATAGGGCATGTCCAGCCTGAAACAAACCAAGTTACTGCTATGCTAGTCATTAGCACAAGAGAAAGTACATCGGTTGACCGATAACACAAGTGAGATTTTTATTAGCTAACGCTACATCGACACTTCTGGAGTCCTGAATGTCTTGTGTTCAGGGGTAAGATACTGAGGGGTTGGCCGGTAGCGTACTAGTATATTACTAAATAACGACTGGGTATATAACACTTGGCCGGATGGTGTAGCTGGTTATCACGTATGCTTAACACGCATAAGGTCCTGGGATCGAGCCCCAGTCTGGTCATCTTTTTGCATTTTGTATCCCTAGAACACCCCAGTTCCATGGAAAGTACATTTCTTTTTTATCAAAGTTGAACCAACTACATCGAAATACCCAGTTGCATAAGGCCAAACGGCCGTGGGAATCACCAATGCCCCTGAGACCTGGCATAGTGTTCTTGGAATGTTCAACTTTCTGCCTTGTACCCCTACCTCTACTGATGTTGAACTCCACAGTTCCTCTATTTGCTCACTTCTGTCATCCTTCCATGGGTAGGTACCTCTAATGAAATCCTCTCTTTGAACATCTGGTATTCCCGAGTTGTTTAATTCAATGTCCTAGCTGCAACCATCTTTGCGTTTCCGTCGCAATAAATATATCTGCTTCTTTGAATAGACACAATATAAAGTCCAACCCGTATATACCCCAGCAGATAATTGGACTACCCTTTCTCCAGGGTACTGTACTGCCATCGTAGTAGTCTTCATGGACCCCTCAAGTTCCCATATACAAAGTCATGACTACAGGATGAGCTCGCGGCAGGGGTAGTCCTTCCCTTTGAATGATACACACAGATAAATTATTTATCGGTAAATAAATCCTTCTACAATGTCAAGTCGGTATTATGAAATTTGTACATGATATTTTGTATTTATTGAAAAAAAGGGGTACCCACAACTGATACCGGATGAAGATAAATAGCCCTAATGCCCCACACCGTTTTCAGTTGATCCCCACCATCCCACTACTGCCTGCCTGTTGATGGCAAATAACCAACCCGCTATTCATCAATTGGCCGGATGGTGTAGTTGGTTATCACGTATGCTTAACACGCATAAGGTCCTGGGATCGAGCCCCAGTCTGGTCATTACTTTTTGTTTTTCAGATGTCAGATATTATACAGGCGGTGCTTCAAGCTTGTGGTTGTTGATTTGGATTTTTGCCGCAATAGCACACCCAGAGCACTCACAAACAAGGACTCTGATATATAATGTGGTTGTATCTGAGGTTTATCTTCCAGCTAGCCTTTTGTACTTCAAGTTGTCCATAATACTAGCAATGATTATCCTGTATGAGTATATCGTCGCTGCGTAACTTAACTGCAATGTGTGTTTCGTATTCCACGTCAATCGGACTCAATTCTAGTTTGACGCTATCATACTACTAATTCCACTGCCTACATATGCCTGCATATGAAATTTCCAACCCAAGCTCTGTAAACTGTTTGTTCAAGACGTACTGCAAATGGTGTGCCCTCAGAAAAGGTTCTTCCTGCCTTCCTCGAGCTCACGAATCTCCTTTCTCAGATTTGACCGCCTGCGTTGAACTGATGCATCCTCTCCCGCAATTTCATCCAGCTCGGCTTCCGATAGTCTGTTAACAAAGGATGGCGAAAACAACTTCATGGGGGTTTCAGGTCCAGTGACGAGGTAGTAGTCTGCTGCCTGGATACAAATGTTATCCACAAATCGTTTGCGGGCTACCTTGTAGTACGATTGAAGAATATCGTGTATGTCTTGAACGGTATATTCAACGTTGCTCCGATGGTCCTGGGCCATGACGTCATCCAGCCGAATCACTGGTACATCGCCGGAGGCATGGAAGACCTTGTCTCCAAGGATGGATTTCAATCGCTTCTCTCGACTAGAGCCTGTTAGCAAGCTCGTAAACTCGTTTGGTCAACGGTGAGGCTTCACATACCACTTCTGGAGGTTTTCGTTGAAATAGTGATTGAGGGTCTTGGGTGTTCCGTTGCGTTCGACATGGAGGAGAAACTGCACCTGCTCCATGGCACGGTGATACTTGTCCACGAGAGCATCCATCATTATGGAAAGCATATTTTCAAATACACGTTGATCGACAGCAGCTATCTTCAGTGTTGTCACGATAAATCTATGCACAATTGTAATCACGTCGCTAATGTAACCATTGGCAAAGTTGACCCACTTGACGGATTGTTTCTTCATGCTTGTTGCAAGCAATGAGCCATTGAACGTGCCGATCTCGAAGCCACGCGAAGTTCGGTAGAGCTTAGACAGCCATTTGTTGATGTCATTGTTTGATGGGAGAGCTTCATTGGTCTGCTCAGTAACGATACCATCCAGCTCCGTCATGCTGTCGATCTTCCTGGTTTGAACTGTTTGTTGCTCTGCTGTAGGCTTCGTTATAGCATTTTCGGTAGATGAATTGTGAGTAGGATCATCTTCGCCTTTGAATTCGTACTCATGGCCCCATTTGCATAACTCATTCGCAAATGCAGTATCTCGGGTTACAATCACTGTGGCCAAGCGAAGATCTATGTTTGTGTCGAAAATATCATTCGCGCCATAGTTGGTACTGAGAGCTTGAGCAGTAATGTCTTGAAATCTGGCGATGATGTCCAACAGAAAGCTCGCTTTTTGCTCCTTCGTCTCCCTGTCTCCACCCAGGGCCTTTAATGCATTCTTAGAGTCCTTGAGCCTCTTGCTAATTTCCGATCGGACAGATGGAAACGCGCGCCGTGCATTCTCAGTCACTGCCTCTTGCAGTCGAGTTTTCAGAGATTTGATACCAAACTTGTCCGAAGCAATCGCATTCCATGGCATAGTCCGACCGAAGGCCTTTTCTGCTTGGTCTCGGTCTGTATCTCCGTCCCGCAGCTCTTGCTGATTTAGGTTACGGACAAGAATCCATCCGTGTTGGATAAACAGCTTGTTCCCGGCCACCAAGTCCAAGACTCTGTCTTCAGCGCCTTTATCAACTAAGTCGGGCTTTGTGAGAACTCCGATAGTTCTTTCCCCGTTTGGATCATACTCGCGGGCCATCTCGACGATTTCCTGAGTGGCAATATCCACGTTTGCAGGAACGACAGTGAGCATGATCGATCGAGGGTTTCTCATGTAAGTTTCGACCATGTCTCTGACCACGTGAATGTCGGCCTTTGACGTTATTCCTGGAGTTGTGTTTTTGAATATACCAGGGACGTCAATGACACTCAGATGGTCCTCCTCTGGTCCACATATCTCTAAGCGAAAGACATCTTTAGAGAAGGTAGGCAGTGACGTGTTCTCAGTCGTAGAGACGCCCATCATTTCGTAGACCTTTTGAATAGTCAGCCCAGCGATATTTAGATTAAGACTCCAGGTTTTATATCACCTCCTCCATAATATCAGAGAAAATGTCTGGCTCCAAGCCGCCAATACTCTCACATCTCCATGCCTTGAGACGAGTAGCACGCTCAGCATCAGAGTCTGATGCAGGGATAATTGAAGCTGTGATCTGGCGAGTGGACATGTCCCTGCTTCTCCGGAAAATGATCTGCGTGGCAAAACGGGTGCAAAGTCCGCTGTCTCGCGGGAAGGGGAGTCGAGTGAGGCCTTCAAGGACTGACGACTTTCCGCTGGACTGGTCGCCCACAACAACTAACTGTGGAAGGGCAATATACTCCCCAACATTACAGGCGAAGAGCTTGTCGATTTTGTCCAGGAGGGTGGGGTCGGCCAGCATGGAACCATTGGAAGGCTCTTTTTTCATTTTGACGGTAGATCTGGAGCGACCTCTATCAAGGGTAGTGGTACAGGCATGCACAGAGATGGGAAGAGTAAGAGGTAGTATGTGGTGAGAGATTGGTGGAAACCTTGCTAGGAGGGCTAGGCCCCAGTATCTAAAAAATAGACACGCCCTTAGATCCTTTTGAAGATGTGGTTAATAATAGCGAATGACAGTACTCCGTACTGGGAGATTTATATATAGTCTGTTGGTCGAATCCTCAGTGAATGTGGACGACAGGTGAGCCCCGCCACATTAGGTAGATACCTGTTTCATCCATCTATTATAGACCAATGGTAAATTAGTGGCGTTTGAGACAATGGGTGATTCGCGTGGTATGTACATACATACATACATCGGATACCTAGGTTGCCTGTGTAACAGGTAAACAATTGAAGGCAAATTCTTACGGAGTATACCACCAGCCAATGGGGGCTCCTTTAAATCGTAAAACCTTGGGTAGGTGCTAGCTATGGAAGCTAGGTAGTTGCTCTTGGTTGAGGTCAGGTGAACTATTCCTATCCATCCGGAGTCAGAGGGAAAACCGCACCACATGATCACAGGAAGGGTCAAACCTCGTTTATAGGTACCATTGTTGTATCTCCTCATGTCAATAGACTAGTGTTGATGTCAAGCCAGTAGCGATAGGCATATATGCACCAATTTCCGCATTCCTTAGCAATTCCAGATGATTAACTTGTCTTCGACCCGCAAACTATCCCTCGGAAATCTCTTTGCACTCACAGACCAAAGGCGAATCTTCCCTCTACAGACCAAGGGCTCTCGCCATTGAGGAATCGGATCCATCGTTTTCTTGTTTCCTGGCCCATCATGTTCGCATCAAGATTAAAGGACAGATAAACACCGGCAAACAAAAGAGCTCTGAATTCTCCTGGATCCACGTAGTGTGTACGTTGGATTCGGTCAATGTCTGTATGAGAATGGGGATGGAGGCCTCACGGAGAGACGGCTGTCCAAGGCCTTGTACATACAATCACCTACCAGAATCATGAGCCGCCAATTCCTTATAGCAGGGGGATTTACAACTGGATATTACCGTGCAATACTCTCACCGCCTCCTACACCACCTTCAGATACCATTTTCACTTCTTCCTAATCCTGATCATCGCAGCCACGCACTAAATTGAGTCCTTTTCATCGTCCCATCATCCAGCTGAGTAGAGCTGATGATAGAGAGGGAATAGAGTCATATTCTTTCAATACTGTGCTCATGTGCTCCATAACAACTTCTATATCCTGGGGAGCAGCTCCGGGCAATTTCAACCAGGCCACAGACTGCTAGACTAACTTGAGTAACGGTATCAAGGACAACCCCGGTATTGGCAATGGATGGGCTTGACGTCTTCCGCGCCTTTTTCTAAAGACTCCTGGCAATATATAGACTCTTGAGACGACGAGGACAAACTCAGGCGACTAAGAAAGATGTGGTAAATATAGCTTGATACTATCATCACGAGACGGTTCGCGTCCAAGGCGCCGATGATAATGTTTAAAGCAACATGCGACATGGATTGGAAATTAATCAATCTATGAATGACCGATCAGGGCGCTTTATCATCCCCACCTGGTCGGGCGATCGCTTAGCTTGTTGACATCTGATTGGTCAACAAGTTCCGCAGGTTCTTGGCCTGATGCCTGAGGCAGAGTTTCTGATATAGGAATTTCGTCAGGAGGTCCCACAGCAACGGGCCTGGTAAGGATTTGGGGCCCACTATGTTTGACAGCTGGAACTATGAGAATGACAAGAGCCTTGCCGTTTTCAAGCTTGGTACGGCGGTCAGTGAGAGCGTTTTTCTTTATATTGCGAAACAGCTTCTCGGCATTCTAGGTGTACACCATTGATATCCTGCGTTAATCAATTGCGGAAGAAAGTCTTTCCCAGTGGTGATATATAGGCAAGAGAGTTTCCACGTCTGTATCTCGAGATGAAGGCATTATTACTTGAAGCACTGGAAAGCGAATAACTCGACTCCCGATTTGGCGCAGGAACATCCCATAGAACGGATCAACACAAAACTACTACGTACTACTTAAGGTCCTAGTACAATGTTGGTAGAGGCATAATATCTAGTCAAGGCAGACCAAACATCAGCTGGTATTTTGGTTGAGTGGACTAATATACTATACAACCATCTATTAAAAGTCACGAGCCGCTACTAAATTGCTTCACAATCAGTTCACAAGGGTCTAGATATTAGATAACATAAGATAGTTAATTTTGAAGCTATTCAAACAATCAAGTATAGATATAAAATCCCAGTAATTTAGATAATCTAAATACTGAAAATAATGATTCTGATTCTGCGATATCCCTTCACCCATCCGGCTTGGACACAGGATAATAGAGTCGATGAAAATCAATGAGAAAAATGATGATCTTGGTGGACTCTGAAGATAGTGTAGGAAGGCGAAGGTCGCATTGCTGAACGAGTTGATTTACTATGGAAGCTACTGCTCAATTGGATGGAAAAGATTGAGGAGAAGGAGAATTCATACTAAAACCCCAAGACGGTGCAGAGTTCTCAGTCACATCCGAACAACGGTGAGATAGCTGTTGGTCTCAAGCTACATAAGGTTCTCTCATGTTGATGCAACGAAACAAACGTTGTATGCAAAAATGCTGCCATCCCGTTTGTCGACGAGTTGTGCATCCGCAAGTCTATTAGCGGGTGGAATCTCCTGATATTATCTTCGGCACTCGTCCCCCGACCCTGGTTTGTGTCTACATGGGTAGATCTGCAAAACGATGCAAAACACACTGCTGAAAAGAGTGGGGTTTATTCGACCACGCCATTTTCATCCCACGGAGGCTACCTAGGTAGTTCATAGCTGTGGGATTCAGGTATTCTGAGCCGTGCCCCTTAAACCGCTTCGTCACCCTGCCAAGTTGATATTCTTTGTATATCATTGACTGAATCATAAAGCATTCGCTGAAAGGCATGCTATAGCATGACAAAGGTTTAGGCTTAGGCCAGACATTCCTGGAAAATGATCAACCAAGGGAGATATGATGTCCCTTGTTGATATTCTCCGAAGTGGAAAACGTGGCGATGACTTCATTAATATCATCTTTGATAGAAGCTTGTAGACATTCAACACCCTTTGTAAAGGCTTGCCTATCCATTGACTCTCCTCTGTCTACGCGATTGTTTCAATCAACGATCTTAAGCTATTAGTTCGCCTGTTGGGCCTTGGTCTGTGCCCTCTATACGTAAGTTGATTCCTTCCACAACTAAGTTGGATAACAAGATCGAGTGCTCTACGGATAGATATTTCTGTCTTTTTGTAAATTCAAGGCAAACTCCCTCCCATAGTGTTTAAGGTAGTCTGAAGTAGGGGGTTTATTGCGCGAGTATCACCTGTAGAAGACCTAGTAGCCGCGTGATTTCATAGATTGGATGGGACCGCAATCAACGTGGCATCCCTATTATCAGGAGTGTGGAAAGAGCAAGTATTTGGTAGTGCCGTGATTTAGACAATTGACACCATTGTGATTCTAGAGGCTAGATTCGGGTTTCCAAAGGCCCTCATACCGGCCCCGCTCGGACTGAGCCTGTATCAGAGGAATCAGAGGTAGCAACCTCGGCAGGTCATCGTCTTCTTGTGGCTGGCAACTTTTCCATTTTTTTTTACTAACTATTTCTCCTCCGGGTCATCTATTGAATAAAGTGATTTGGGTTACAGCCTAGGTCCCAGATGTAAAGGAAGGCTGTACAACCTACAACCTAGGTAAGTAGATCATTCCCGACATGGGAATGAGGAGGACCGCGGCCGAAATTTGGAATGGTCATATCCATTCATCTTATTTAGTGACGTGTGTAGGTCTCCGCAAATCGTTTTTTGAAAAATGAAAAATAGCGCAGGCCTTATCCAGCCTGTACTAGCTGCTCTGTCACTATGCTCGCTAGCCAGTTTTCTCTGGGTATGATGCCGACGAATTGGAAGGCAGGCCATCTCCCAATTTAAACGCCACAAGGTGGTACCTAACTGGGATGATATTCGGGATAGACTTGCGTATTTGCAGTGAAAACGCTTTCCCGAACTTTCGGCCGCAAGTTGCAAGGCCATGGGATGAGTATGGCTCTGTCACCACTGCCTTGTGACCTGCCACGCAACCGACTTCGAGAGTGAAGCGTGATATATTTGATTTTCAGGACTCGAAATTCCCTGTAGAGATGTCACCCGCTCTGTATGCCATGTCGATCGTTACACGGTGCAGATGAGCAAAGGGAATATGCCAAAAAAAATAATAATAAATAAAAATCCAAGAAAAAAAAAATAACATGACAGGTACGGGGCTAATGAGCAATTCAACATAGCCCCGTACTTCTATTGCTCTCTATGTGACCAAGGATGCTGCCCAAAGAAACGCCCCATTCAATGCAAAACGCTGGTAGAACTTTGGGACGGAATGCAAGGAATCGACGCTAGTTTAAGACTGAAAGTTCATACTGTATCCGCCAGTCTTCGGATCTTGGGTGAATTTGAAATTCTCAGTTGAAAGCCCAAATGGCTTGAGTATCCCGTTGCCCAGCTGATATATTTGTCAGCGTGAATGATAGTCTTGAGGTGGGGAGAGGTCAGGCTCACGTCTTTCAACTTGCCCATCATCTCCGCCATTTCCTTTTCCCTTGCCTGAGCTATCTTCCTCGGCAGTTCCCGAAGAGCCTTTTGAACAACCCGCGTATCATCAGGGGGTAAATTGTTCATGTCGGCAAGCAGCTTGTAATCTTCTTCGGCCCCTTGCAGGCTCCCCCATCCGCCAAGCTGCGACTTCGCTCGTGCACGCCGCATCAGTGCCTTTGCCCGGATCCGCATAACATCTTGTTTCCTCTCATCAATTTTTTGTAAGCGCTTGAGCTCCTCCTGTTCTGCCTCTTCATCATCGCCAGATATCTCGACCACAGCGTCTGCTTCTCTCGACTCTTGTTTCTTCTCTTTTGGACTGTCCGAATCTTCAGTCGTCGATGGAAGAACTTTCTCCAGACAGTCAAGGCATGCCGTTGCTGAATCAACCGATGCCTTCCAATCTTCCAGCTTCAGGTAGCACGCAGCCATATTACTCCGTAGAACGGCGACTTCGTAATCGAGATAATTTGGACATGAGGCAAGAGCACGGTCGTAGCAGGAGATAGCTTGATCATAGCAAGCCGCGGTAAACAGCTTATTAGCTTCGGCTTTTATAGAGTGGGATTCCTCGAGGAGTTCCTATTTGGGATAGTTTACTAATAAGCATCCGTGATGAGAGCTCTTCATAATGGAAAAAAAGTGACTTGGTCAACTCACAGCTTCTTCTTCGGCAGGAAATCTTGCATCATGAAAGACATCTTCTTCGCTGTCGCTTCCTGCATTCTCCGCACGGTCTTTCGATGCCATTTTGATAGGATGCAGCTATTCGTGCAACCCTTGGGATTGATGTTGAGTTTTGTTACTAATTTAACTACACCGCTGCTGTGCCGGCAGCTTATAATGGGATACGCATCGGAGTTGGATGATAACCCGTTCACCGATTGGTTCGGTCCTATCGGTCTTTAGCCTCAGGCATCATGTATGTAGACCGTTCGATGCCCCGCGATTGTCAACAATCCTTCTACTCTACGTACAAGAATTGATCTACCACACTTTACATCCGTTGTCGTAGACACTGTACACCCTTCGCAAAATGACACCCTCCACCCCGAAGTAAGTGATGCTATAAATACTACTAAAATAAAACAGACATTCCGAACTGACAACTCAAGTCTACCCCGCGTGCGGGCATGTCTCTTCGACATGGACGGACTCCTAATCGACTCAGAGGACAAATACACCGCCATCACAAACGCCATTCTCCAAGAATATGGAAAACCCTTACTCCCGTGGTCAATCAAGGCCCAGCTACAGGGTCGTCCGCAGCCGGAGGTAAGTCAAGACATCACATACAATCCTTTGCGATCGGACCACCCCGCTTGTTTCAAGCTACCTGACATCTTCGACACCGTCTAGGCTTTCAAAATCTTCTTCGACTGGGCCAAACTCCCCATCTCTCCAGAAACATACATCGCGAAACAAACAGTCCTACAAAGCAAATACTTTCCCGAATCGCAGCCTCTGCCGGGAGTGCGCGAACTCCTGTCCAAACTCCTCTCAACGCAGACGACTGACAAACCCGTACACATCGCATTGGCTACATCGTCGCACAGTAAGAACTATAAGATGAAGTCCGACCATCTGCAGGATCTCTTCTCGGCGTTCCCTGAGTCCCAACGCGTCCTGGGTGATGATCCGCGGATCGGAAAGGGAAGAGGCAAGCCCTTGCCGGACATTTACTTGATTGCTTTGGAGACAATAAATGTCAATCTGCGGCAGAGGGGGGAGAAGGAGATTACGCCTGAGGAATGTCTGGTTTTTGAGGATGCGGTTCCTGGTGTTGAGGCCGGGAGAAGAGCTGGCATGAGGGTTGTTTGGTGTCCTCACCCCGGTTTGTTGGGGGCTTACAAAGGTCGGGAGGCCGAGGTTTTAGCTGGCTTGACTGGTGAGCATAAGGAGGAGGAGAAGTCTACGGCTGAACATGAGGCGGATGAGCTGGTTGCCGGAAGATTGGGTCGGGGCTCGGGTAAACCGGGCCAGCTCGATGATGGGTTGGGAGATCTGGTTCTTACGCTGGAGGATTTCCCGTATGAGAAATATGGCATTCAACCTGCATAAGCTGATGGATAGAAACATAGACCTAATCATTAGGGGTGGAAAGTGTACATGAGAACCAAGATACCCATGTAGTGCGGTACAAATTCAAGTTACCAGGAGGGAAAATCAAAAGGAAGTGAAACAGAAGCCTAGATAAACCAGGAGGGTTGTAAATTGGGTGTCATCACAGTCATTAGGAGGAAGCAGAGGACCATCGTGCCAGGAAAGGGCTGGGTAAACAACGACCAATTGTTGCTACTCGAACAGATGAAGGGGTTTCCAAGGAGTAGCATTACAGTAACACTGGCACCCAACTGCCAGGTACGCAGAAAGTCTTTGCAAGATAGACGCATAGCTCATCATGGAATCCTTCAAGTTGGGGTATCAAAATCGTTCAGTCATAAATGTTTGGAAGTCCCAACTTGGTATTTCTTTCATAGATTGAGTTTCCAAAACAGGAGAGAGATTAAAAGGGGAAGTGAAAAGGAAAGCCAGACGAGCAAGCAGAGAGGTATTAAAAAAAAGAAGAGAAGAAGGAGCCGGAGCTTTGATTCGTTATTTCATTGCCTTCAAAGCAAATGAACAGATACGGCGAGTGATCAAAGGTAGCAAAATGCGTTTCTAGCGCTGGCGCTTCTCGGGAGAGGAGGTTTCGTAGTCAGCCATAGGACGCTTTCGGCCAGTACCAACTGGAAGGTTGCTAGAACCGCCACGGGAGTGGAAGGGCATATTTGGGTTCATCATGATGGGCCTCGGGTGAGAGGTGGGTGCAGTCATCCGGCGGTTGTGGAGATGAGACAACGCCATGTTTCCCATGATGGGGGTCGAAGGATAGTGATGTCCAGCTGCAGAGAAGGTTGGGGTTGGGGTGCCAATATTAAGCATGGGAGACGAGCTTAACGGGTCAGCCTTCACCCTGCGACTGAGTCCGTCGGGGGTAAGTGTTCCATCGGCGCCAGTGCTTGAGCTTGCAGGAGTATCCGAAGGGGTTTCATCTGTAGGCGGAGTGACGGCTTTAGCAACTTTGCCAGATCTCTTCTTAGCACCAGGCTTCCTGGTTCCGAGGACCTGCTTTCCTGCGTTCATCACCTCCCCTTTGCGCTTGTTCAGAAGTCTGTTTGCAACCACGCGCTTCTCGGCTTGGATAGGATCGTCAACGAAGTGGTAGACATAAAGCGGATCGAGGAGATGCTTGCAAATGGTTTTATGGAGCATGAGGCAATCGATGATCTTGTCAATTCTGGTCGCGAAGGTCACTATCTCGTGATTCTTCGGTTTGACGTCAAAAGCACTCAGCAACGGACCAAAAGTATGTCTCTCGATAGCAGTTTCCTAGGAATAAGTTAGAAAAGGAAGAGGGAAAAGGAATTTCCTACTTACCAAGACTTGCCAGCAAGCGGCTTCAATACGACGCTCATTATATCTCCCTTCTTTGAAGGGCTTGATCATGGGCTTATTGTCTTGTGCACGATGAGTACTCGCCATAGCATTGCACATTTGCTTGATGATGGCCCGCTTCTGCACCTGAGTGCGAGGAAGAGTGCCATCGTCAGGAAGTCGTACGCTAGGGCGCTGAGATTCATTCGCCTCTTCAAGGGACGAGTAATGCGTCTCGACGTCAACATTGTTGCTCAGAGGATCCATAAGCTTTTCGTAATCCCGAATAATCAGAGGTGCATTTGCATCAGCGAACGTGGTTTCAGATTCATGGCCACTGTTCAGAGGTGCAGAGGTGGGCAGTGAAGAAGGACGTGAACCTCCCCCAAGCTCGCCACCACTTACAGGATTGCCCAGAGCAGGAGCGGACAAATTGCGAGGAAAGTGGGTATTGCCGTACGATGGCAAGTCAATATATGTCCTGCTCATGGGACTATTGTTTGAACTGTCGTCGTAACCAGCACCACTTGCCATGATGCCTAGAGGCATATAGGGAGGACTGGAGCTAAGATCAGGACCCGATGCAGAAGCACCTGAGCTGATCGCAAAATCATCGGTACTATCCCGATGAATGAGTAAGATCCACGCTAGAATACAGGTAATGAACCCAACATACTCTGCACCACTAATCCGTGAGATTCTATTTCCAGCATGGTGTGGTATACCAGTCATTGGCATCAAAGCGGTTGAGCGGCTTCTTGTAGGCATACCATGAAGTCCACTGAAAGACTCTTGACGAGGGGCGTCCAAGGTGTCTTCCATGGACATTCCATTCACGAGCCCCCCAGAAGAAGCCCAGTTGCTATGGCGTTATATTAGCATACATCGAAAGCCTACATGCCACTGCGAACTTACGTTTCATTGTTCAGGAGAAAGCCATTATAACCAAGATCAGCGTTGACGGCAGGATTTGGGGTATGCGGTTGATCGAGATGCAGTAGCTGCTGCTCCCAATCTTGGTAGTACCATTCTGTAAAATGGGACATCGTGAAGTTGGTCAAGGAACGACAGATGTTTACAGCCACACAGCACCAGGGGCAAACAGCTCAACGCAGAATTCCAGGAAATATGGGATATTCACGATGGATGGGAAGGAAGAAAGAAGCAATAAAAGGAAGAAAGCTGTAGGGAGAAGAGAATCATCTGAAATTAGTAGAATAGAAGGACAAGACCCCTACATCAAAAGAGTGAGATATGATGAAGCCAGTGAAGATAGTGTCTGTGAAGCATTTGGATCATAGAGAGGGAATGCAGAAGAAGAGGAATATCGGGGATGCCGTGTGTGGGGAATGCGATGTGAATGGGGGAGGACATTGATTGAAAGAGTAGCCATTTTTAAGCGAAAGAGTGAAATTCACAGTAGGAAGATGCCGCGTTGCTGTTGGTCTGGAGACTGAAGAGATTCCCAAAAGGGGTAAACAATCAGAGTGACTGTCAACAACGCCCTCGATTTCAAGTTAATGTAACAACAATAAGATTCAGAGCTCCTTATTCAGGGCTCAAAGAGTAAACTGCATTCACTATTTCAATCAGAGGGAGGGCCAATGTTATATTTGATAACCAAATAGTGAAGGTGAGGAAGTATGTATTGATACTAGTTAAGACAGCCCATAACTAGATTGTCGTCAGCAACAATGGTCCTGTTACATTGACAAATCTAGAGACAATGAGCTTGTCCATGGGCATAATAAAGGTTCCTATGCTAACTTACCTCCTGTCCTGTAACCCAATCTATCGAAGAGCCAACTTGACGGATACTTTGTTCCCATTGGCAATTGAAACGCCTCTTTTCCACCTAAAAAAACGCCTCTAGACATCATCTGACACGGAATTGATGGCGGGCTGCTACCAACTGCTTGACTGATCTGCCGTAGGAGTCAGAGAAAAGACAGTAACTCGTCTGTAGATGGCTCTATTTCCCTGGCTCTCCTCCTATCTACGGGATAATGGTTGACGGTGGTGACTATGAGATTCAGAAGCTGTGGCCCATTTTCGAAGCATAAGGAGTGAATCGGATTAAATAAGATCGGCCGATGTCCATCAGGCTTCCAGGAATGGCATGGACCAGACTCTTAGACTATTATCGATATTTTCCGCGGGACAGGGCTCATCATCCGAATAGTGTCTCTGCCCAGAACATGTAGCCACAACGCTGCCCATGGGATGTAGCACAGTGCTGCTCACCGAGTCTATGGAAAGTCGGATTAGCAGTTGCACCAAAGCAGACTAGAAATGATTGTAGGGGATATTTACCATTATGGACCTTCCATTCCCAGGCTGGTTCCTGCGCCCCGGCAGTCTGCGTCGGGTCTCGCCATACCCTCATAAACCCGTCAGTTCCTCCAGCCCAGATCTCATGCGACACACCGTGATCAGTAGAGACAACGTCAATCTTCATTCGTTGATTAGTGATGGCCTTGCGACCTTCCAGCCAGCCGAGTAGCTGCCCAGTTACTCGGATGTCATATATCATCACTCCGTCGCTCTTCCGTTCCGCGATGTACAAGTATCTTCCGCAAGGACTCCACAGGAGCTGGGTGACACCCCGACCTCCTATACGATGACTAGCGTCCGTTTTTGCAATGCTAAATGTGCCTAAAGACTGTCCTGTTCCATTTGAATCATATAGCCCGATCTGTCTTGAGAAGGTACCAGCTGCCAGTATACCATCTCCAGTCGGATTTATAGCCATAGCTGAAATGATACCCTTCATTCCGACACCTCCACCCACTGTCTGTTTACGCTTGCTAGGTATAGTGGGCATCCAGGAAACAGGGCCGTCGCTACCGGGGCGAGATATGTCAAAAAGACAGATGAGGCTATCTGACCCCGTGAGAAAATGCGTTCCACCGAGAGCGTATGGATAAATCATCGAATGCGGCGTTATGAAAGCTTCAGTTGTTGGGTTTATTAAGGAATAAGTCGCCAACGATGTGGGCGAAAGAGCTGACGCTAGTCTGATTGGGTGGTCTCGGACTGATGATAAGAAAAGGGTAGTAGATGGATCTTGAAGAGAATAGAAAGGATAGACAGCTGTCGCATAAGTCGGCTCTGCTGCAGGCAGAACAGAGTAAGGAGACAGCTGGTGCGGTGACGGTCTCTCTTCTAAGAGATCAGGAGGCCTGTACTGACTATTAGCATATTCAGAGAAAATCAAGATTGATAGAATGAACTGACAGTATATAAGTCCTTATATGGTGATCTGCAGAATCTGTCAGAAGGGTGGTACCATCGGGAGTCCTATATTCCATATCCTCGTCAGTCAAGATCGAAGGGGGTGAAGTTGAAGGAAGCGTACCATTCTACGCCCTTGACATAGTTTATCTCGTAAGGCTTTCCACTGGAATTGGGAGTGGCCCTTGAAGTTCCTCGACTATGACTGTCTAAACATGAATCACCCGTCTCATCATCCCGGTGAGTTGAGGCCACACAGATAGGCGCAGAGCCAGTAGCTCCGCTTGCAACCATGATGTGCCAAGGCTGCTGGAAAGATAATATAAGGGCTGATGATATACACTCGGTCAATATCACATTGATGGCATCTAAAGCACTAATCAAAAAGCATGGCCGAAACAGGGAGACAAAAGCAGAAAGAAAGGCGCCACCGAGGTGACTTTATAATTTGATGGGATGTACTCCGTACTGTACCAGTGGCTTAACTTTCTGGAAGTCTCACATCCAACTTTGATATAACAACCGATGCCAGCAATGAAACCAGTATAAGATATCCGAGATGTTAAGCCTAAAGCTTATCAGGTAGCGCATGAAGAACTACAGTCCACTGGCTACGGAGTAAATATTCCAAAGACCCTGTTGGCAATCACAGTGAGCATCACTTATGTGAAATATCAACAAAGATTCCCATTAAAGTGTTAAACTGTGATCTCAATTTGCCAGGTATTTGCACAGGAAGTTCTAATCAAGGCAGTAACACTCTGTACTGATCTAGAGAATCAAAAGATGATGTTCAAAATAAGTTTGAGGCTGTTGAACAACGGGGTCGGAAAATCTTACCCCATTAATCACTAGCTTAAAGTGATGTGCTGGACTGCCTCACTTTGTTTTCACATCGGGATCAACGGCTTCAGTGAGCTATCCTATTGCTGAATTATTGGGGGACTACCTTTTGTGTTGAGCACAATATAGAATTTCTGTTTCTATTCATCCACCCACCTCTAACTCAATCCTTTGCTGAAACAATATTCATTTCCCCCCATCATGTTTTCCGCGAAACCTGCAGGCGGTGGCCTTTCCATAAACACCAATTCTGCCAATTCTCTTTTGTAAGGACTTCATCCTCCTATCTCCTTGAAATTGGGTAATTGTGGTCGTTCCTCTCGAAGTGGCAGCAACTGCTGGTCTGTTGTGTTAAAACAGCTTACTATCCTCTTTTCTCTCGGCGCATCCTCTTGTTTTTCTCTCTTTCTTTTTCCTTTTTTCAATAGAAAGATTCAAGTGCGCCTAGTGCAAATAGAGATACTTCTCGGCTTAGGAACTTCTTATTTTCGAAGAATGCTAATGACTAGTCGCATTAACTAGTGGTGGATCCAATCCCCAAACAACTTCCTCTACAACTACATCAGGAACGACAAGCACAACACCGGGACTTTTCGGCTCAACATCACAGTCCAAGCCTGCGGGTGGCCTGTTCGGAAACGCGACTGGTGGAACTACACAACAGAATCAATCCTCTGGGACAAATATGTTTTCAGGCTTGAGCGGACAACAAAATAACCCAACGGGTGGGGGTTTGTTTGGGAATTCCACAGTACCTACCTCCCAACCACAACCAGGAGGTCTTTTCCCAGGAATGGCGGGTGCGAACACAACTCAGAGTGGCGCATCTGGTGGGGGTCTGTTCGGGGGTGCTTCTACAGCTCAGAATCAATCGAAGCCCCTGTTTGGCGGCCTAGGAACTTCCACCGCCACCGGCGGATCGCTATTGTAAGGAATACTTCTATGGCCGATACACTCGTATTTATAAGCTAACCTCTGGTGGATATAGCAGCGGGGCAAACCAAATCAACACGCAGCAGCAGCAGCAGCAGCAAACTCAGAAGCCTACATTATCTTTGTTCGGAAATCAGAGCACCACAATACAGCAACCGGTGCAACCGATAGCCGCAGCGGAAACAGTAGTCCCCGGGGTCAAAGTGGACCTGAGCAACCTCCTGCCGACAACTAAATATGAGAGCTGTGTGGACGAGATCAAGAAGGAACTGGAGTTTTTCGATAATTTTGTTCTCACACAAATCAAAATGTGTAACGAAGTTGGAAACATGATCCCTAGCATCGCAGCCCAGGGTGAAATCATTCCAAATGACGTCGAGTTTGTCCAAGGCAAATTGGAAACAATGCAACACGCGTTGGAAAACGATGCCAGCGATATTGACCAGCTACGGAGCCTTGTGGCTCGCGATGCGGCTGAAGCACAGGTCGGCTTCCGAGCGATTGATACCCTCAAACTACCTTTGCAATTCCAGTCTGCAGGTGGTTCTGGGTGGTGGTCCGTTCAAGACCAGAAATTGTCGGACCGACAATCGTTGCGATCAACACGCAAAAATACTTTGGCACTCCCTGATGATGTTGAGGGCGATGCTTCTACGACAGTTAACGGAGTGCCCGTCAATCTAGTTGATTACTTCTCTCAACGTTCTGATGAGATGGGAACCGTTCTCGAACGTTACAAGCAGAATTTAAAAGAAATTGAAGACCATCTTCATGGCGTCGAAGCTACCCTGGAACGACAAATCCACGAATTTATAACTTCTCGGAGTCGCGATGGAGCCGCGGCTGGGGTGCCCAAATCGGTGCTCAATGATCTCGCCGTTGTGCTTGGGGACGTTGAGGCTGGTATTCTGGGCGTTGCCAGCCGTCTCGGGAGAGTGACAGAACAAGTTCAAGAAGTGGTGCTAGGTCCTCCATCTCTCGGCGAGGGTAGACTCAACTTGTAATGAAACAAAAAATTTTATTCCCTATTGATGTATAATATAATGAAGCTTGTCTTGCTTTGCTCTGAAATGAACGAAGAGGCTTGAGTGGTATGATTTCAATGTCAGGCGTTCTGCGATAGCGTAATTTATTAACCGGCGCTATTCAGATTCCATCAATTCCGTTGGTATTCAACATGACTTGGATGTGCGGTGTGACAAACGTACGCAGGTCTACGGAGTAGAATACGGGCTAATCTACTCCGTACTCCGTATGCTGAAACGTTACTCAGATACGTACGGAGTAGTAATCTACTAATGCACCCCGTACTACGGAGTACAGAGTACAGAGTACTATCTATTAAGGTAGTACCTGCGCCGGGTACAGAATAGTAGGTACTATTATGTACTTATGTACCGTACATCCACCAACCAGATTACCACACGCAAGAGCTTGGCAGCTTTGCGTGATCGCACCTAATCGGTTTCAACCCCAGGTTTCCACACTTTCCTATGATTAACAGTTGGATTGAAGACAGTTTATGTTTCAAGTTATTGATCTTCCTTCTTTGAATCTGCGACAGGATCTGGAGGACCTCTTCTACGGTTTCATAGAGTAACTGCGCAGACTAACAAAAATACCCGTGGTTTGCTCCTACGCATCTATCAAGGCAGCTCGTGCTTACCACAACTTGTCACAATCCCACAGGGCACAGATGACGTGATGCATACCTCCATCATCATCTTGGATTCCAGAAGACCTGTGGATCCCTTGTTCCATGGCCCACACGCCCTAATCCGTACTTTGGCCACCAGCATCTTGGGTGATTTTCGCCAGCGATGGTGCCATATCCGCGACCTCCGGTTTGAAGATGATGTGTACTGATAGTGAGGCGGTTAGAAATGGCGGTCTACTACCGTTACTACAGGTTCGAGCTCGATAAATAACCTACATGGGCGCTCCCATGGAACTGCTCATTCAAACTCATCCACCCTACGGAGTACATAACCTAAGTTCCTTCAGTTGTTGTTGATATCCCCAATATGGCGCCTTTACTCGATAATCTGACATTGGCTCCGTCCTTGGATCAAGTTATTTCTCCAAAGAAAGGGGTCATCGGCGACAACAAGTTCCAGTACACCCCAGGGCGCACGGTCGTCGAGCGTCATGACAACTATCCTTATGAAGACCTTCTGCCTACGTTTCCTGTCATTCACTGGGACCCGCTAGAGGAAGTTTCTTATGAAGACAGAGGACTTCATGGACATCCAAAATTCCGTAATCTACTACAGGATGCAACTGATGTTTTTGACTATACGCCCAAAGTCGGCACTGAAATTCACGGTGTCAACTTAGCCAAGCTAGACGACGCTCAAAAGGATGACTTGGCTCGCTTAGTCGCTGTTCGTGGGGTGGTATTCTTCCGTGGCCAGAAAGACCTAGACATTGAAGCCCAAAGAGAACTGGGTAGGCACTTTGGGACCTTGCATAAGGTATGAAACCTTTTAGGTTTGGCTGCTTCTGAGTCAATCTGACAATATACAGCATGCAACTACGTCTGTTCCGAGGAAGAAGGGCTTGGAAGATGTTCATGTAGTGTACACCGGGGATAACTCCGGCGACCAGCGAGCATTGTTTACTCCCAGCTTCTTGTGGCATTCTGATGTAACATACGAGACACAACCGCCATCATACACATTATTGAAGGTTCTTACAGGTCCTCCTCGTGGAGGAGGTGGCGATACACTCTGGACCTCTCAATACGCAGCATACGACGCTCTCTCCTCCCATATGCAGACATATCTGAAGGGCTTGACTGCTCTTCATTCGGCAGACATGCAAGCTTCAGATTCACGCGCTCTCGGCCGAACAGTTCGCCGCGAACCTGTCACTATAGAGCACCCTCTGATCCGCACCAACCCGGTCACTGGCTGGAACAGTCTTTTCTTCAATCCCGGTTTTGTGACTAAGATCGTCGGGGTTCCTAAGATAGAGAGCGATGCTATTATCAAGTACCTCGCCGATGTGGTTGCTACCACGCAAGAGATGCATGCAAGGTTTCAATGGAACAATGATGACGTGGCTATCTGGGACAACCGAACTACGGTGAGTAGTGATACTGTACTGGGGTAAAGGATTTCTCTAATGTACCGAACAGAATCACACAGCGTCTTTTGGATTTGCACCGCACCGACGCCATGCGGTTCGAGTCGCTGCTCAGGCCGAACGACCCTACTTTGACCCAGCGGGTAAATCACAAGAAGAGGAACACATCGCGCTTTACAATCTCCCACCGGTAAACAAGGATGGTTCTCGCCAGTCGAACTATAATGACTGATTTGCTTTCCTTTTCACTGCTGAGCGGGCCACTTGCATATTCGTAAATTCTGATGACATGGCGTTTACACATACCCGGGAAATAATTTTTATTTGATATTATCTGTATATAGCTAATAAGACTGTTTATCTTCAATGTATGCCGTGACCAGGCAACTGTTAGTTCTGAAGCGCTACAACGGAATTTCAACATTATTGGACAGTCTAGCCACGTGTGAATCTCTGATCAATCCCTCTCAAATACTAATTCCCACGAACTCGGTGCACTCCAATACACAAAACGCTCAATGGGAAATTCTCAGGATCCTTCTCTCTTAGACTACGCTCGATTCTACGGTATTGCCCGCGACTCGACGACAGTTGATCTCACATATGTTGACAATAATTACCAACCCGCATCTGAAACTCCCCCTCTTCTCCAAAATGCACTGTCCGAATTTCAAACTCATATTTACGAGACACAGAAGAACGTTGAAAGTGACCTGCGGAGAGAAAAGCTCAATATCAGGAAAGAAAGTGCCCGTTTGCTATCATCAGTCATTGAACAAGCGAGAGCGGACAAATTAGACATAAATTGGGATGATTTCCTACCCAAGTTCAACCAATCTGACGAGCTTAAGGTAGAGCTTCCAATGCTTGAAGTTGATAGTATCATGGACACATTACGATATACGAGTCCGCTACGTTACGACGAGAACACAGTCGACATCTGTCATATCGACGAATCGTGCCAGAAGCTTACGGATGAGGATATCACCTCGAAGCTTTTGACCAAGGCAGATGAGATTCTGGGGGATACAAAACCTATGAAAATCAATTGTAGTAGAGAGTCGATGATGTTGATACAGAGGGCTAGAGAAGTGGGCGGTTTTCCTTTCGCGGAGTTTAAGAATATCATGTTGAGGGATATGATGCCTGATCCGGTGAGTGTGTCGAAATTTTGCTGCTACTAGGAAGCTGGTGCTAAACCCCATGATGTACTTGCAGGAAGAGCAAATTTATTCGAAATCGTCTCCATTCCTTCTACCAGATGTCGATGAAACGTACTATAGGAGCCCCTCGCCGGTTCCCATGTCATTGATGCTACCGAGTCCCGCTTCATCTAGTTCTTATAGACCTGGGCTGCAGTGCAACAATGTGTCGGCATATAGTTCGATTTCAGAGAAAGGAGACTGTTCGGAAGTGATAAGCAAGCAGGGTGATAGCTTTACAAGTGATGAACGGAATCAACTGGGTGTCGAACCATCACTTGACGAAAGCAAAGCAGAAGTGGATATAGCTGTACCTGAAACAGTCTCTCGGTTTTCGAGCGACGATAACTGGCGTGGAGAAAATGGTTTGCCAAATACGTCTCAAGAGATTGACGATGCCTCTAATTACATGGATTCGGATTCCTCTGTAATCTGTCTCATGCCACGGGATGGATGTGTGCCAATAGAATGCGATACAACACAGGAGCGAGAGATTCGGGCACCCAGCGTTCTACTTGTTCATGAGAGATGTCAAGCCACACCAATCGCAACCATCCCGGTCAGTCATCATTCGTCCTTTGATTCCCCCTCGCCATTGTGTCCGTCCGATCCGTGTTCTACTGAGCCTCGAAATCACCAGCCATATCCCATGTCAAACATGTCTTCATCACAACACTCGAAGCCTGAAGAACCCCTTTGTTATTCAGATACAGTTGAGTATCTCGGAAGTGTGGAGAGTAGTTTCGGGGAAAGACCGGGTAAAGCACAGGAGCCTACCTTCGAGGATGTCGGTGATATGGAATATGCAGGACAATACCAATTGCCGGGACAGGATATTGCAACTCCTCCGCATGAAAATGACAAGATACTCTCATCCAAATCTCCGAATATCACCGTAATTGGCACCACTACATCCTCGGGTACGATGCCCAACTCAATAGACCACGACTTTTCAGCTGATACGTCTTTGGAGAGACAAAAGCGAAGGTATGAGGAGAGGCAGGATGTCTCGCGAAAAGACCGTAAAATAGACCGGCCGGTGACTACATTCCTGGCTAATCACAAAGGAAAGCATACATTATCCTGGCAGTCATCGATGTTAGGCTCCTTGTCTGCCTTCTTGGAGACTAGAGGCCAGGTTGAAAGGCGGCAAGTAACGACCACCGGTTCTTACTTTGCCAACAATATTCTGACTGGGGAGATTGGGCAACACCAAAACCCGACGATGGATACTATCTATCACCACAAATATGAGGAACCGAATGGTGCAGAGGAGCTACCCCATGTAGGTCTAGAGCATGCAACACAACGGTGCCCTCAATTCCAGACCCAAAACCACGAACAACCACTACTCTTCTTATCGACTACCCTTCTCAGAAGCCATCTATCGATTGTACAAACTCTCGAGAAACTGAAAAGTCCCCCAGCTGTAATATACAGAGACTACGAAGACCCGATCCAAAACCAGTCTGGTCCTCGCAACAGCACATCTCAAACAAACGCCAGGCACAATCTCCCACAAGAGGCCGACATCATCGTCTCACCAACAACCGGGATCATTCTGACAACTTTACAAGCAACAACACAACTATACTTGCCCGGTCATAAGCCTAACCCGCAAACAAACGGAGCTAAGAGCGTCAACTCGCCACTCCGAGAACGTATCTTCCTTCTAGCTCCCCGGTACAAGCACCTCTATGTATTAGTTACGCACGGGTCAAGTTTTCCGAATGGTGCACAGAGCAACCCTTCGCCATGGACAGCGGATAGACGATTATTGGCTTCGTTCACATCATTAACGGCTTTCTGCGATTCGATGTCAGCATATTCAACAATCTCTCTAGTGTTGGTTCCTCCGTCGCCGGATACCATTATAGAATGGATTCAAGCACTGGCTCACAAGCATGCTTATCAACTACCTAGTTGTCCTGTTGGTTCATGGCAGGGCATACCTTTGACATCCGGGAACCCGACTCCAAAGATCCAGTTTGATATAGAAACTATGGAGAAAGAAACACGCTGGGAACTATTTCTCCGCCGAGTAGGGTTGAATCCGTACGCTGCACAAGTTATCATGGCCATTCTGCGACAAAGACACGATCCACGCATAGGAAATGATAACCTTGAATTATCGGACCATGTCGAGAAAGAAATATGTGCCCTCTCTAGATTTATCGAGATGTCGTCGGAGCACCGACAGGAGCTTTTCCCAGACTTGATAGGGGAAAGGATTAATGCGATTCTTGAAAAGGACTGGCAATGTGACTGGGCACTGAATTTTGATTGATATGGTCGTTGAAGCTGTTGTAGACAGGATGATAATATGCGAGCTACGTCCAGATGTGTCATTTCTGTGCTATCTACTTGATTTGTAATTTGTCATCAGTTGAAAGAGAGCTGAATAGCACGTGGGTTTCAGGGTAAAGAATGCAGAATACTTCAGCGACTGTCTCGGCTGTATTTCTTCGTATGATCCGAAGATCGCAGTTATGAACTTCCGTTCAAGCCCGGCACGAACAGATAACCGAGGTGCTTGCGTACGATGCATAATTGCGAGGGAAGTCGGACTCGAACTGCAAAGCCAAGTAGAGAGGAGATATTCGTATCGGATTGCTCGTGTTCATCCCCCACTCAGCGGAGAAGACAACGATTGCTAAAGTACAGTACATCACGTAGTATGCAAAAGAAACAGGACACAATTCACGCTTAAGACAGTAGATGCAGGTTAAGAAGAGGGAATGTTAGCCCAGAGATAGAGGCACAGTTTCTTACACCGTCCTCTCTTTAATGTTGGCTCTTTTTTAGATTATTTTAGAGTGTGCATGACAGAAGCTCATGATTTGCGTGATATAGTACAAGTCTCCGATTGGATTATTTCAACCAGTCGGAAAGTTGAAGGATAATATGAAAGATCGGTCTAGTTGTCCCGGATCTTGGCAAGAAGCCTACAGAAGAGGTTAGAGCGAATTATCTTCAACTAGAGAATGGATTATGGGAGACATACTCATGGTCCCGGAAGAGAGTGAACTCTTCTTCGCCAACCTTGATGGCGCTGCCACCGAACTGGTAAGAAAGCTGTCAGTGCCTTGACCTCAACAAGATTTTTGTGGAACAAATGCTGCTATTGCTCATCGGATAGTTCCGGAAGCAAAGTAAAGAAACCCGGGCCATCAACGTACCTGAGGGATCAAGACGTGGTCACCAGGAGCAACGCTCATGGGAAGGCGGGTGCCATTCTTGTCGACGGCGCCGGGGCCAACGGCGAGGACCTTGGCCTCGTTCTGCTCCTTGACGCTGCTCTCAGGAAGGAAGATACCGGAGGCAGTCTTGGTCTCGGGCTTGACACGCTGGACCAGGACGCGGTCGAGGAGGGGAGCAAGGTTCTTGATGTTGCGGAGGAGAGACTAATTGATACCAACCATTACATTAGCGATTGATCCTCAAAGGGACTTGAGCAGGCGGAATGTGCGAGGTAATCGATGGAGAAAAAAGCCGGACAAATGACGGGAAAAGTTTCAAACGGAGCTTCTCATTGACACGTAACCATTGCAAACACGTACCATTTTGATGGAGTAGATGTGGATGAATGTAGAATTGTTTGTAGGCTGTAGAAGGTGATCAGGAAAGATGGGTTAAGGTTGAACTGTTGGAGAGCAAAGGAGGTAAAAGAGGAGGAAGACAACCGGGGAACGGAAGAAAGAAGACCTCGACTCAAATCGACACGAGAAATTTCCAGAATGCCAAGACCGACAAGCTAAACTTCCCCATTGAGTTGCCGCTGCCGAGGGTAACTTCAAGTTAATCACTTACTTGAACTGCCAACTTGTCACTACTTTTCCCGTTCCAATATTGATGTCTCGACGTGTAACTATTTGTATTGCTTCCCGATGGACCTTTTGATCTCAACGCCGAATCTCAAGAAAGTCTCGTGGTTAAAATATGGGCGTACATCGAACTCCACCAGACCGAACCGTCCCAGGATGCGACGCAGCGCATTATAAAAATTACAACGTGATCAGAACATGAATTCAGTAGCCTTTTACCATCGCCGACCCCGTCCCCGTCCACCGCCAAATCCACCTCCAAAGCCCATTTGGGGTTGACCACCACCTTGGTTACCATAACCTGGCTGGCCTTGTTGTCCGCCGCCCGCGCCGGATTGGCCGCCCATCATCGCCTGGGCGTGCTGCATAAAAGACATTGGATCCATAGATGACGGATCCAAGCCCTGCGCCATCATACTAGCTAGCATACCCTGCATCATGTCCGGAGACATGTCTGGCATTCCCGGCATGCCAGGCATAGGTGGTGGTGCGCCACCGGGACCGCCCGGTCCAGGTTGAGGACCACCGGGCATCGGCGGAAGCCCCATGCTCAAAAAAGTCTGCATATCGTCCAGCTGTCTCTTCTGATCGCCGACTTCCTTCCGTAACTCTTGCTGTTTCAATACGTAGCTGGCCCAGGTAAATTCATCGAATCCGTAGTTGAAGTAATCCGAGATATCAGAACCCGGCCGCCTCCACGGCTTATCATCTTCTGGGAAGTCTGCATCCATATCTGTCGACAGGATAGGCTTACCAGTAGCAGGGTGGGTTGGGTTTGTATGAACATCTATATTGGATGCGTGGACGGGAGGGTATGCGGAACCTGGCTTCTGCGAGACGGCCGGTCGTGCGCCAACGGGGACCGGGATTGCAGGTTCAACTTTCGGTGTCACAGAGGGCGTGGCTGGCTTCGATAGGGCCGAGGAGTCTGCAGAGGAAGGTCGCTGCGACTCAGCTCGTAGGCTTGCATGGCGGGGATGTTGACTTGACCGGCTATTAGACGAAAAAAAAAAAAAAGATGTCGCGCTGTTGAAGAACAAACTCACACTTCTGGGGGAGGCGCATCTGGAGGAGCTTCCGTGATAATATTAAAATCATCCTAGCGGACATCCTTTTTAGCATGATTGATAGGGGTAAAAATTATCGACAGGAACATACATCATCTTCTTCAACCTCTATCTCTTCCTCTTCGACGTCATCTGGATCTTGTCTGGCGTTCGCTTGGCCGTGGTGCGCGGTATTTTGGGAAGCAGCGACCGGTACTGCATCGGCAGGGTCATAAAGATCATCGTCATCATCGTCCATAATTACCTGATTCTGCATTTTAGGAATTGAGTTATGGATAGAATGGCCAAAGGCAGGAAAACGCCAGCTTGTTGACGGTATCGAAGGTTGAGTTTGTCTTGTTTGCTCCGCTTTGGATGTTCGCCTTTTGTCTTCTTCTGGTAGTATTGGTGGTATGGAAGATTTACAGTCAATGAAAAACCAATCAACACAAATTTATACACAAATTTCCAGCTGCAGAACCCAATGCAAAATGACACTTAACCTTTTTGCATGGGAAACACTCCGATCTCTCACATCAAACTGATCTTCTTGTCTGGTTTGGTCTTGGATTCCCGCAGTCACGTGCGAGGATACATCAATTACTTCCAGATGAGATCTCCGAGCGCAACCTATGTCAAATACTCTCGATTTGCGTATTCCTCAAATCCAACATAATGTCGCACTCGGAACAGCCGAACCATAGCTCAGCATCAAGGTCCTTTACGAGCCAAACCGTCTCTGCAGAAGAGCTTCTTAAGTCACAAACTGTCGGTCTAGTCCACCTTTCTGATTTTCGCAAGCGTCGCGCAGAGGTTCTCGAGCAGAAGGAACGAGAAGCACATGATAAGTCGCTGGGAAGGTTCACATCTGGTAACTCGAGAAGCGCGACCCCATCAGGCGGCGATGTGACTGACAGGTAAGTCGAAGCGCCCTTTTTCAATCGCCCATTCTCAAATCTCAAACTGATCGCAATGTCCTAGCGCATCGACACGAAGCGATGGACCCCCGAAAAAGAAGAAAAAGAAGAAGCTACTTGCAAAGAGTAAACTCTCATTTGGCGATGATGATGATGAAGAGGATGACAACACCGGAGAGGATTCCACGGCCAGTATACCACGATCCGCCTCAAGAACGCCAGCGGACAACGGCTCTTTACCATCGTCACGTCGGATTACCCCGAACCCAAATGCTCCACCTCCGCCCAAAGCAATGACTAAAGCTGCGCTGAAGGCAGAAGCGGAAGCTCGAGATACATTGCGTAAGGAATTCTTGGCAATGCAGGACGCCGTCAAGAATACGGAGATATTGATTCCATTTATCTTCTATGACGGAACGAATATTCCCGCGGGAACGGTCAAGGTCAAAAAGGGTGACCCAATTTGGTTGTTTTTGGACCGATGTAGGAAAGTGGGCGCAGAGTTGGGAGTTGGTGGCAACAGCGGTGCATCAAGGGGACGGAAAGATAATCGTCGCGAATGGGCAAGGGTCAGTGTCGATGACCTGATGCTAGTGAAAGGAGATGTAATCATTCCACATGTATGTGCTTGGTCCCGATCGACCATTGTTTTGTGGTCAAGGTGCTAACTCACATTTAGCATTACGAACTGTACTATTTTATTGCGAATCGCGTGCCCAGCTTCTCCCGTGCTGGAGGCTTGATGTTCGACTATTCTGACAAACCTCCTGCAACAGCCCCTACCAATGATGGTCCTCTATCGCGACCGAGTAACGATCAACTTGAGGGTGCTGATAAGGATTCTGCATCGACGAAGGTCGTTGACAGACGGTGGTATGAACGGAATAAGCATATTTACCCTGCCAGCCTATGGCGAGAATACGAGCCAGGGCCCGAATTTGAGGAGAAGATGCGTACAACAAAGCGTGATGCTTTAGGGAATACGTTCTTCTTTTGATTGATCATAGGGTTGGAAGATGAATAGATTATTATAGAGGGTGAGTTGATCTGTGGAATTTTGTATATTAAGATACCCAATAAATGCCAGACACAATGAAGGATACAAATATATTGGCTCTGTGTAGTCACTGGGGATCTTTACGTGTAACGTTTCAATGTGCCTCAGGGTTGCAGGTGCACAGTGTGGCAATCTTTGAACTGATAACCGTCCGACCCTCCATAGTACCGTTAGACATGACTCTCAACCATCATCCTCCCTTGGTTCTCACATTCAGAAATCACATACTTCCTCAATATGGACTTCTATCTCCGGTGCAATTCGCTGAAATGTCGATGTCAGTTGAAGGACCAAGCGGTTGTTACGACTTGTTCGTAAGCAGGCCCCTCTGCTTTTGTACGTTTTCTGTCATTCTCTCTGAGATCACTAAGCGATGTCATATCAGACACATATTCTGTTCCACCTGTGCAAACACTCTTGGTCTTTCGATCCCTACGGCTGGCGGACGTCATTGCCCGGCATGCCAGACAATTCTTGTCAATCCAGACGATGCAGTAATAACCACCTTGAACCCAACGGAGGACTATAAAACCAGTGTATTGAGTGGACTGGATCCAAACACCATAATGGAGTGTGCTGGACGTGCATTGCTCTTCTGGACATACCAAACGACCCAAGAGATGTGCGTGCCGTTGACAGCTGCTCAAGGTTGTCGCGTACTGATGGGCAGAAGCTACTACCAGGAATTCCTCGCAAAGACACTCACAGACAAGTATACAAGCTTAAATACACAGATGGATAAAGTGATTCACAATGCCAACATGGAAATCTCAACTCTGCAGGCAAGATTGTCAGGTTCGTACCTACTGTCTGGTCTGTCGCAGACATCATCTGAGTAAGAACCAGATATGCAGGCGACACATGAGCAGCTTCAGAAGAAGAACCAGGAACTCGTTGACCTATACCGAGAGAAATGCAAGAAGTTCTCCCAGATTACGAACCTCTATAATCTGCTGAAATCTCGGGCGATGAGGTCCCATTTGCAGAATGCTGCATCGGACTCGGTTTCCCAAGCGCTAAACTCTCTAGGAGCATCACGGAACGACCCTGCAACAACATCTGCATCTAACAGACCTTTGGGTCCACCTATACCACCTCAGGTACCATCTAGTCGTCAACAGAATGTATTTCCTGTTGATCAAGAGGGGGTGGAGCAGTTACATCGGTACCAACGAAGCGGCACCGGGAGCTCAAAGGGGGCAAGGAAAAGGTCCAGCACAGCAGCAATGCTGCCACCAAGCCTGCCAGGAAACACAAGAAACCGTAAGACATATTGCTGTGACTTGTTTGGAGTTTTCTGACGCTCGCATAGGAGAGGTGCCTATGACTCCTCAGCACCGAACGCGCCTTACAGGCCAATCGGTTTCTTCTACAGGAGCGTCACATTTACCCCAAAACAGAGTCATGCTTGAGAGATTCAAAGCTGGTTCTATTACAGCTGGGCCCCTTCCTGATACCGATGGTTCATTTAATCGGGAGAACTCACAAATACAAAGTCGTGGCGAGACAGCCAACGGTCCTCCAGGGACGAGAACCTTCTTCGACAGTACAATAACATAAATATGATGCTTCAAACAACGGCAACAAGGATGCACTCTGTGCAGGTACCGCTTTCATTTATTTCAAGTTCATCGGCCTTATTTTATTTTGAAATTATTTCCCACTCCGTCATTGCCAGTGTCTTTGCTCAGTCTTGTGCCCACAATACTTCAGCATCAACCAGAGATATATATAGAGCTTCGATATCATATTACCGGCATCGACTCTTTTCAAGTTCCTTAATCATCAGGGTTGTCAGCATCCAGAAACAGCGCTTCAACTCAATTGACCAGAAATCCACTAGATTAATAACTTTAAAAAAGATCAGACTATTCTTAGTAATGAACATGCAATTCCCACGTGCTGGCATGATGCCAATACAACGTGACCCGCGGTATAGATTAACTGGCAGCAACTTCCCTTCGTCCGACACGATCTATATACTACACCTCAGAGTACTCCCTACACTGGCACTCCAACATCATTGACGGAACCATAGCTCTTCAAGTTCCAACCTTCGCAACAGTATAGCCAATCTAGAGCACAAGTAAAACAACCAAATCAAACATAAAAACCCCCGACATCCCCATCCCCACGTTTACTAGTTCCTACTGATAACAAAACCACCACCCAAGCACCTCCCACCACCAAAAGCCCCATCAAACCAACAACAAGCACCAGATAAAAAGCACTCCAGAAAAAAGAACCTAGAAAGAATCCAAACCCATCCCCCAATCCACACCTCTAGCCCCATCCACCTGCAAAGGCCCGTCCCGTCGGCACCGTCTCAAGCCTTAGCCTGGATAATCATACCATAGTACCACCACCGTTAGTGCCTGGCAGGTCCCCATCTCGGACGTGCGGAAGTGACTCACAACAGAACAGCGCGATTCCACAATCGCCCATCCCACAGACCTTATCTTATGAGTTTATCTTTAATTCTTGCATGGATCGAGATCGGGGAGGTTATTTCTTAGTGGTATTTTTTGGAGTAGTTTATTTTGACTTCTGTTTGGAGATTACTGTATCGTATGGTGTATCTGGATGTATTGCTTTTACCAGTGTATAGGGTTCTTGGGCAGACTTCATCTCTTGTGGGCATCATATATTTACACGGTTGTGGAATCGATGGGCTTTATTACTACTGTTTTACTATTTTTTCCAAGGCTCTCTGGTCTACTGGTTCTACGTAGAAAGGAATATCGTAACGTTGGTAATCGTATCTTATTGACGACTAACATCGCAGAATCATGTATCTCATGCCCTGCAAGACCAAGTCTAAATTTCAACTCCATAAAATGGATATCTCATCTCCTGGATCCGATAAATAGGTCGAGGATTTGTCCAACTGCTCGCTCTTTGCCCACAGGGGAAAAAAAGAAAAAGAAAAGAAAAAGAAAAGGAACCATATCATGCCATGCGTTCAGAAACGAAGTACACACGTAAGATTAAATTAAGTAGAATCAAAGGGGAAAAAAGGAAAACTCTTTACGCGGAGAACTCCTTGATATCAGTCTTCTTGCCCAGAAGAGCAAGAGGAACGATACCACTGACGTGCATCTCAGGACCATAGACGTGCAGGTTAAGACCCAGCTCCTCACCAACGGACTTGATGTTTCTGAGACCTTCTTGGTAGTTAGGACCAGCACGACGGACCCAGATCTGGACTTTGTGCTCGTTCAGAACAGGGGCAACCTCCCGCAGGGCACGGATGACACCCTTGAAGGTCGAGGCGACGTTGGTGAAGTTGGCAATACCACCACCGATGAAGAGGACCTTGCCCTCGGGGTGGATAGGAGCACGCAGCATCAGGTCGAGGACGGTATGAGCGTAGTTATAGGTCTGAGTCTCGGTAGGAGCACCTGAGTACTCACCGTAGTTGGCGAGCTCACTGACGAAGCCAGCCGAGGCAATGGCATCGGCGTAGACTACGGAGGCACCACCACCAGCGACCAGGGTCCAGATACGGCCCTTGGGGTTGAGGACGGTGAGCTTGAGGGAGGCACCAGTCTTCGCGTCCAACTCGGCAATGAACCTCTCTTCCTTGCTCATCTCACGACCAAAAGGAGCGGGAAACTCCATGGGTGGGCCAGCGTCAATGTTAACCTTGCCCTCCTGAGGAGCGACGGCAAGGCCGAGGTTGGCGGGGCTGCGGGCAATAGCCCACTTGGTGCCGCACTCAAACTCAGCGGTCTGGTCAAGTTTGGCAGCCAGATCCAGGAAGTGAACATCGGCGGAGGTGGCATCAGCGTTGGGAATGACCACGAGAGGGTTGATCTCAAGGTAGGTGAATTGACAGTCGACGTAGACGGCGTAGAGGCGGGAGATGAAGTCCACAAGGACGTTGTGAACACCGCTGGGCACCTTCTTTAAGAGAGTGGCAGCAATTTCCTCATTCGAGGGGTAGTTCTTCAGGTTAACAGGAATAAGAAGCTTCTCGGCCTTGGCGTCAACATCACCAACATCGACACCACCTTCGTGGGTAAAGAGGATCCAGTCACCCTGCCAATTGTTAGTCGATACACCTCCCGATCCCAAAAGGATTTGGAAAACTTCTTACCTCACGCACGGAGTGGATGTTGATGTAGTACTCGGTTTCCTGAGGGTGAGGAACGAAAGGCTCAACAAGGAACTGACGGAGAACGCCAGTGACAGTTTCAACCTGAACGTCCTTGGTGGCGCGAGCTTCAATCCATTCTCTAGCCTCAGCCCAGGTCTTGTTGAGAGCAAGCAAACCGCTCTTGCCACGTCTCTTGATCAATTGATCGGGCTTAGCAACGAACTTAGCACCGGAGGCCAACAGCCACGGGTAGGTCACTTCCGCCTGGTCGAGGACATCCTTGACAGCGCGGTCTTCGGGGAAGTAGAGAGAGGCGAGACGAGGGGGAGGGTTGTGGGTGGAGGAGGGAGGAAGAGGAGTCGGCTTGATGACGGGAGCACGAGTGAGGTGAAAGTTGAGGATGGCCTTGCCATCAGCCTCGAGGATCGACTTGGCGGACATCTTGGAGGGGTTGTGGACTAGATAGAGAGATGGAGGGGAGGATAAAGAGAGTGAGAGGACTAATTGACTGGTAGTATAGGGAGGATGAGAGTGTTAAGAGTAAGGGAAATCAACCCCGGATTAAGAAATATAGAAGTATGGGAAGTATGGGAGGATAGATTGGAGTTGAGAGAAGGGAAAAGTGAGGAAAGAAGAAAACAAAATAAGTTATTGCTAGATTGGTAAAAATTACCAGAGAGGAGTATTGGAGGTATAGGAGGACACAGTTTCAAGTGGGGGCGCAGTAAAAAAAAAAAAAAAAAAAAAAAGAGCTTGGGGTTCCGCAATGATAATAATTTCAGCTCTAAGAAATTATTACTACCTTATTATTCTACATGACATGTTGGAGGGGTTTTTTTCTTTTCTTTGTTTTTCGACTCGTAGACTGTACTTGTCCATACCAGGATGATACGAGAATACAAAAACACACCAAAATAAGCCGAGCGAAGAAACAGCCCTGCTATTTGAGGTTTAGTGTTGTTGAGATGCAGTGGGTGGATTCTTCCAAGATCCGAGCGGCCTTAAATCCTACGGGTTGGGAGCTCTGGTGTTCACTCCGTTGGGGTATTTACTATTAAACTATGGAGTACCTTTCACTACCTAAGTTCTATTTAGTACTCAGTATCGGCCCTACGCTGTAGCTTCAATACTGTATGGCCTAATGAATGCCAACTTCTGGCGCACTTCGGACAGTTCACTCCGGAAGTCGCACTTCATTTTGTTCTATCGGTAATTTTGGTTTTTTCACTCTTGTTTTGTTGGGTTTGGTAGATTTTGTTGGTGACCCCCTCCTTTGATAGAAGGTACTCCGTACAGCCTAGTACAGTACATACAATTGCAGTAGAAATTGATAGTTGATTTAGCAGATCTACTCCGTACCTATGGAGCACATCCATCACTGAAACAATGTTATTGCCTTACTACTCAGGTGTCGACAGAGTACCCCTTCTCAAAAACCCATGGACGATTCAATTTTCTAGAAGACGTTTAGTCGGTGAGGACTGAGATATACATCCATTCCCAACCAGTAACTGATAGATACATAAAATCTCTCAAGTGTACTCCGTACTCCGTACTA
This sequence comes from Aspergillus coremiiformis, assembly GCA_009193565.1. Taxonomy (NCBI): domain Eukaryota; kingdom Fungi; phylum Ascomycota; class Eurotiomycetes; order Eurotiales; family Aspergillaceae; genus Aspergillus; species Aspergillus coremiiformis. The sequence goes on along the minus strand of ML739039.1, from coordinate 40,203 downwards.
TACTACTTATGTATCAGAATGCAGCCGATGAGGTGTGCTCGGGTCTACAGTGTACTCTGTATACTAGTGGGAAGGTACTCCGTAGAGTAAGCATTACCGTGCCAACAAAAAAAATATCAGATGTTCATTGAATCATTCACTTGTCTTGACCCCACCTTTACGGACCAGATCATCTTAGTCTTACAGAATTAGTGGGGGGGGGGAGGCCTTACCTACATCTGACAGAGTCACTGGTATTCTATATACCGTGTACTTCAGATCATTGATGGGATCAGTATTATAGATACCGTGTTCTTTGGCTTATCCAGTCCAGTTTATACAGTGTACTTCAGATCACTGCCAGGCAAAAACAAGGCTTGAGTTTGTTGAGTAGCATCAAACTGTAAACACCCCCCCAATCCCCCTGCAGGTTAGCTTGCCATATCCTCCACACTCGGGAGTGATGGTACTCTTACACAGTCACACCAGCACGACTAACTACTTAGCTCCATGCCATCCTGTAGGGGACTCACAAGTCACACACCGTCTTCTCCACGATACCTAGTAATTGGGACTTTCCCGAGTCCCGATTAACGAGGTTTCCCATAGCAAATCTCATTACGGAGTAGAGGATTATTCTTACTAGGCACATCCAACGGGACCTACGTAGGCCTCAGGACCATTTTCCCAACTGGTTCCGCATTGCCCGGCCCGCCGTTTTCTCAAGACAATACAGTACCAATCCATACAGCTCACCCATACCAATACCCACCTGATACATCATACATACCTTGGTCAGTCTGCTTTTTGTATGGAGTCTTCATCTCAAAAATTATTATTATTAGCAGCTCCATAATTTTCTTTACTCCGTACCAACCCCCAATCTTAACCCGATATCGTTTCTCTCTGTTATTTTATTTTATTTTTTTTTCTCCCCCTTCTCCCACTCCGTTTTAACTTGTCGATTAATCCACTTCATTTTTCCCCTCCAATTCCAAATTCTCCATCCTCCTTACTTGATTATCATCCTTATCCTTCTTCTCTCCCACCCATCTTCTATTTCCCTTGTAGGTCGCTGTTATTTGTTGCGACTTGCTCTCCTCCCATATCTTTTAACTCATCTACATACCCACTTAATAATACCGTCTTGCTTTCCTTTGATTGTTTTACATTCGGAGCTCTGTTGACAGGTAAGCTTTCTCGGGTCTTGATATCATACATCTCCCATTCCTTTGCACCTCCGATGCCTGTTGTGTGTTGACCGTTGACATTCGACTAACTTATGGATTGACAGAGTAATAGCCATCATGTCCTCTACTGCTCCTCTGGTCAACGCTGCCAATGGCGGTTCTGCCAACGATAACATCACCCGTTTCGAACCCCCCAGCCGGGTGCTCTCTCCCCTCACCCACGCACTCTTCCACAACAAGACAAGATGTTTTGTATAGTGAGTGTTCTTGTCTTCTGAGGCTCAGCGTCAAGCATTGACCGTTATAATAGTGGTATGCAGCCTAAAGCCGTGCAGGGCATGCTTGACTTCGACTTTATCTGCAAACGCAGCACACCCTCAGTCGCCGGTATCATTTACACCTTTGGCGGACAATTCGTCAGCAAGATGTACTGGGGTACTAGCGAGACCCTCCTCCCCGTCTACCAGGACGTTTCCAAGGCTATGGCCAAGCACCCCGATGTGGACACTGTTGTGAACTTCGCCTCCTCCCGTTCCGTCTACAGCTCTACCATGGAGTTGATGAACTGCCCCCAGATTAAGGCCATCGCCATCATTGCCGAGGGTGTCCCCGAGAGAGTAGGTCTTTGTTCTGCCGTCTAGCTGGACCCCCACTGACAGTCCAATAGCGTGCTCGTGAGATCTTGGTCACTGCCAAGGAGAAGGGCATCACTATCATTGGTCCCGCTACCGTCGGAGGTATCAAGCCTGGTGCTTTCAAAATCGGTAACACTGGTGGTATGATGGACAACATTGTCGCTTCTAAGCTCTACCGCAAGGGCTCTGTTGGTTATGTTTCCAAGTCTGGTGGCATGTCCAACGAATTGAACAACATTGTCTCTCAAAACACCGATGGTGTCTACGAAGGTGTTGCTATTGGTGGTGATCGTTACCCTGGTACTACTTTCATTGACCACCTGCTGCGTTATCAGAACGAGCCGGAGTGCAAAATCCTTGTGTTGCTCGGTGAGGTCGGTGGTGTTGAGGAGTACCGTGTCATCGAGGCTGTCAAGAACGGCACCATCACCAAGCCCATTGTTGCCTGGGCTATTGGTACCTGCGCCAGCATGTTCAAGACGGAGGTCCAGTTCGGTCATGCCGGTGCTTCGGCCAACTCTGACCTAGAGACCGCTGTCGCCAAGAACAAGGCCATGAGGGAGGCTGGTATTCACGTCCCCGAGACCTTCGAGGAAATGCCTCAGATGCTCAAGCAAGTCTACGAGACCGAGGTCAGCAAGGGCAACATCAAGCCTCAGCCCGAGCCTGTTCCCCCCAAGATCCCCATTGACTACTCTTGGGCCCAGGAATTGGGTCTCATCCGTAAGCCGGCCGCCTTCATCTCCACTATCTCCGACGACCGTGGCCAGGAGCTTCTCTACGCTGGTATGCCCATCTCGGATGTCTTCAAGGAGGACATTGGTATCGGTGGTGTCATGTCTCTTCTCTGGTTCCGCCGCCGCCTTCCCGTCTATGCTAGCAAGTTCTTGGAGATGGTTCTCATGCTTACTGCTGACCACGGTCCTGCCGTGTCTGGCGCCATGAACACTATCATCACAACTCGTGCCGGCAAGGATCTGATCAGTGCCCTTGTCTCTGGTCTTCTGACCATTGGCTCTCGTTTCGGTGGTGCCCTTGACGGTGCTGCTGAGGAGTTCAGCAAGGCCTTTGACAAGGGTCTGAGCCCCCGTGACTTCGTTGACACCATGAGGAAGGAGAACAAGCTCAGTATGTCCCCTAACTCTACTTCCATTACGTCCACAATCGAAGACATGACTAACTGCGCATAGTTCCTGGTATCGGTCACCGTGTCAAGTCCCGTAACAACCCCGATCTTCGTGTCGAGCTGGTCAAGGAGTTCGCCAAGAAGCACTTCCCCAGCACCAAGCTGCTCGACTATGCCATTGCTGTTGAGACCGTCACCACTTCCAAGAAGGACAACCTGATTCTGAACGTCGACGGCTGCATCGCTGTCTGCTTCGTCGACCTCATGCGTAACTCCGGGGCCTTCTCCCCCGAGGAAGTTGAGGACTACATGAAGATGGGTGTCCTTAACGGTCTCTTCGTCTTGGGTCGCAGCATCGGTTTGATTGCTCACTACCTCGATCAGAAGCGCTTGCGCACTGGTCTTTACAGACACCCTTGGGACGACATCACCTACTTGCTTCCCGCTTTGCAGAAGGGTGGCTCGGAAGGCCGTGTTGAGGTCAACATCTAATCTATCATATATCCTTATTAATTTCTTTTCCTTTTTTTTTTTCTCTATATCTTTACACTTGTGGAAGTGGCCAGTGTGGGATACTGGTATTCTCATAAAATCCCGTCATGTTCTTGACGTTGGAGTTATGATGGCATGCGCTGCATTGTTTTCCATTCTTATATCATTTTATTTCACCTTACAATCTGTAGTGCGCATACGTGGCATGACTAGTCGATAGGGTTGATGAATTCTATGCAAGAGCAGAAAAGGCAGAATCTGTTTAGAACAGTTAGAATTATGACAGCCCTAGTTTTACAATCCAATGGGTTATAATTTCAATGATGTTCCACAATTCTTCTCTTAAGCCTGGGTTCCCAAGGTGCATTCTTGGCGGCGCAGCCACTGGCACTTTGGCATTATTGCTTGTAGCCCAATGAATGTAACCAAGCAACTTGAAAGAATTATTCAAAGCGTAATGATAGTGGTTACGTTCAGGAGTACGGAGTAATCAGTTGTAGTACAGGTCATAGATCTATACAATCTCGGAGATATCAGTTCTTCCGACCTGTTATCAACTTATCAAACCTCAGGATAAGTGAAACTAAACCGCAATAGGAGCAGCTCTGCAATTCCTGAATCGACAAACCGCCAACAGCATCCGAATCCCAGCAAGACTTATTTTCAGCACATCGGCCATAAAACCGAGAGATCAGAGAAAAAGAACAAAACCCACACAATGGTCCGCGTAAAACACCGCTACCTTCTCCTCGACATCCTCTACCCGGACCCCTCATCATGGCCCTCATCAACAGCGCCCAAAAAAGCCCCACTACAGACACAATCCCAGTTGCGGATCCATTCGCCCACATCCAACGCCCTGACGCCGAGTTTACTCGCGAAAACGGTGAGAGAGGGAGTCGCGGATTTATTTGGTGATTGGGGTGTGGGGAGATTGGGCGGTGTTGGTGCTGGGGGTGTTAGTGGTATGTTTTAAGATTGTTCTAACAACAACAATAAACGAAAGACTTGGTGGTGGATCTATGTGTTTCGGTGCTGATTTATCTTGTGTCGGTTCTATAGTTAAGTATTTGTCGCCGGCTACTTCGACTGCTATTATTCGCTGTCCGCGCGCTTCGTATCGTCTTGTTTGGATGGCTCTTACTTACATGTCGTGTGTGCCGGAAATTGAGGGGAGTCGGTCGAAATGGTCGGATGTTGCGATGACGAGGCCTTGTGTGTTTCGGGTTGTTAGGGTGTCTGGGACGATGCGGAAGGCGGAGGAAGAGGCGATTCGTCGGGCGAGGAGGGAGATTGTACGGTTGAGAGGCGCGGAGGAGGCTGGGGTGCTTGGGAATTTGGTAGGGGGCTTGGAGTATGAGGGGGGTTCTGCTGTTGTTGATGATGTGATGGAGAATGAAGAGGAGGATGTCGATATGGGGAGTGATGAGGAGGATTAATGCTAGGATGCAGGTTGTGTTGGTGTTTTCGGTGCATCTACCGTTGCTGGCGATTTTATTTTCTTTTCCATTCATCGAAGATACCCTATGATACATGTAAAACAGAGGATTCTAGGATTCATGTCATGACTTTCGTACAACCTTCACCCCGCTATCTGGTATCGACCCTCTGCCGAGGTCATTGTACTCATCGTCGTCCTCGTAGCTGTGGGTGGGTTTGGTTGCACCGGCCGCTTGGTCTTGCGCTTTGGCCTCTGCCTCTAACTCTCGCCTTTCCTGCTCATCGTAATTGTCTTTAGCGTCTAGCCAGCGTTCCTGTACATCCCGAACATCCATAGTTCCTAGACCTTCGCGAACAGCAACCTGCCAGATCGTATCGTTTGCACCCTCAGCAGGTCCAAATACATATCCGCTTGCCCGATCGATTACCCGCAAAAGGTTCATCATGCTTTTCTTGTCCTCGACGGCTAGCGTTTCGAACGCAACAAGACCAAAATCTTCGACGAGGTCTATGATGGCTTGGTTGAGAGCACCGAACTTACCATGCGAAAGCCGGGATGATTCCGCTTCTAGGTGTGGTAGCATATATGAGAGATCTTGTACTTCTGTGTAATAGTCGAGGTTGAAAGGGAGCGGTGCGTAGTTCGAAAGGTTATCGATCTTAGTAAGAACATTGAGGTGGGGAAGGTCCATTTGGAGCATGGCGCGGAGGGAGAGGATAAGGGCGGATATGTACATAGACGGTAGTGTGAGGTTGTATGAATCAACTAAGTGTATTACGACTAACTGCGAAGTAACAGTTAGCTGCATGTATGAATGTAGGACTAAATGCCGTACTCTATATCCCAACTTTTGAATCTTGAAGAAGATATTCCGTAAGGAGGAGTGATGTGTAAAGATCTCAACCTGACCGGGACAGTCAAATAAAACATAGTCATCTAGCAATGGCACACAATTAGTATGGCATATCATGTTTGCTGCACCAGCTTTGGCACCCTTACCTCCAAGCTCCTTCAGCCCCTCTTCCAACCAGTCGAAGTTCTCCTCCAGTTCTTCCAGCGCATACAAAATACCACCATTAGGACCCAGATGATCTTCACTCATTACCTCCTCAAGTGTGACCAAGTCGCGAATATCCAGCGCGCAGGGATACGACGTCTTATCATTTGCGGGGTCCAAATTTACGATCGAACATTTGCGGCCGATTGCCCCGAGGAACTGATGCATGCCATTGCAATAGGTCGACTTTCCAGCACCAGGAGGCCCTATCACCAGCTGCGCGAAAGGCATGATAATCCGTCTGTGTAGTAACCGTGAGATTATCGCATAAGAATGTATGATAGATGAGTTGAGGGGCTTCATCAATTGCACGCTGATAACGGCGGGGAGAACATTCTAGGGCGGTGAATATTGGCAGGAAATGGCCTGAAGGACCGAAGCTTTGATGACGCCGGCCGATCAACAACTATCTGCCGCTGCTGCTTCAACTCTTCTTAGGAACGTCGCGCAATCATGGCGTCGAGTAAGTAATTCTTCTAGAAACACAATGAGTAAGGCTGTCTAATGTGTTTATAGACCAGTTTGTCATCGCATCGCCACCGACAGATGCCATTTCCGCTCTGAAGTTCTCTCCCGATCCTGATTCTACACGAGTCGTTGTATCGTCCTGGGATAAGAATGTGTACCTTTACGAGCTGCGCGATGAAAATGGAAATGTAGGAGAAGGCAAACTATTACAGAAGTTCGAGCACCGCGCTCCGGTGCTCGATGTGTGTTTCGGCGCAACCGAGGACGAGATCTACACGGCCGGTTTGGATTGGGACGTTAAGAAGTGAGCCCAGCAGCCTTTTAACCGTTTCTCCCATAAGACATCGCGTACCTGGCTTTTGTGACGCAGTGCTAATGATCTACAGAATCGACTTAGCGACATCAACTCAGACCGTGCTTAGCAGCCATGAAGCGGGCGTTCGAAGCGTCGTCTACAGCAAGGAACACCAATTGGTGGTATCAGCATCGTGGGACTCCACATTACACGTACATCGCATAGATGTTCCAGACTCCATACCTGCGATTATTCCTCTTCCCTCTAAGCCCTTCTCCATGTCTCTTACGGCTACGAAGCTAGTGGTCGCGATGGCCTCGCGCGCCTTACATATTTATGATCTGAAGGCGCTATCCCTACTGACGGCTCAGCCGGATGGAACAGTTCCGAATAAGGTGGAGGTTGAGCCATGGCAGCGCAGAGAGAGCAGTCTTAAGTTTATGACCCGCTGCGTAGCATGCATGCCTGACGATGCTGGTTACGCTTCCTCCAGCATTGAAGGTCGAGTCGCTGTCGAATGGTTCGATCCATCTGCTGAATCCCAGGCGCGGAAATACGCTTTCAAGTGCCATCGGCAGACGGCAGACGATGTCGATGTGGTATACCCGGTCAATACGCTCGCGTTCCACCCTGTCCATGGAACCTTTGCATCTGGAGGCGGTGATGGTGTGGTTGCTCTGTGGGATGGTATTGCGAAGAGGAGAATTAGGCAATACCAAAAGTACCCTTCTAGTATCGCTGCCGTAGACTTTAGCGGTAATGGGAAGTATCTGGCGATTGCTATCAGCCCAGGGTTTGAGGATGGGAAAGACGATGCTGTTGAGGGCACGGTCAAAATCTTCGTGCGCGAACTTGGTGAGACGGAGGCTAAGGGAAAAGGTGCGAAATAGAACATAGTAGCTTTCTTTCTTATGAGAATATAATTTCATGACTGGGAATGGAATTTCAACCTCGTCTAAATAGACAATGTAAAGAATCCAATTCACGCTAGCATCAAATGGTATCATTCATAGTTCTTTTATGTATACATGTCTAGATCATCTCCGGCAATCGGCGCTTAAGCTGACGCCTTTCTTACGGACACAGAGCCATCAGGCATACCGAAGTACGCCGCGACAGGCTTCTGGCCTCCGGTACCTCCACGAGCCTGAGCCTGGGGACCAGTTTCACCAGAGAAGATGCCAACATCCAAAACACCGGGAATCTGCTTGATGGCCCGTGAAAGGGCTTCGACCTCCCAGACTCCATCCTTGCCAGTGCCATCCTGGCCTGCCACAACATCGGCCTTGGTAAGCAGAGTCTTGAAGGGAGCGTCGATGATGTTGAAAGCCTGATCGGTCTTCAAGGGGGTTGGCTTGGGTGCACCTTCCGGAGCAGTCGGGTTCAGCCGAATAGCGGGCGAGATGCTACCAATTTCCCTGAGTGCTTCAAGGACACGGTTGGCCGCGATGGGAGCCACTTCGATGGGGATGTATTTCCAGTTTGAAAGAAGACGAGATTGTAACTTGCGGGAGTCTGTTTGCGATCAGCCTTGACCAGTCTATTTGAACTCCGTCCAGTACCGGGCCCACTAACCGGCAACACAAATGAATGCCTTGGCCTGAAGAGCAACAATTTTCTCCTGGAACAAGCAGGCGCCGCCACCCTTGATCAAATTGAGGTCGTCATCAACCTCATCCGCTCCATCGAAGGAAATGTCCAGCACGGTTCCTTCGGGGAGGGAGTCGAAGTCAACGGCCGTCAAACCATTCGAGACGATGAGCTGTTTGGAGAGATAGCCCGTCGGTACATATTTGGTTTGAGAAGTGTCGATACCGGATTCCTTGATGGCCTCGACCACGTACACGATGGTGGAACCACTACCAATGCCAACATACTTGGCGTCCTTCGGGTAATGGTTCTTAACAGCAGCCTGACCGGCAGCGCGCTTTGCGGCCTCGACAAGATTGGCCATTGTCGACTGAAGATGAAAGGTGACAGGAAAGACTGTGGGGGGCGAAGAGCGGAGTGTTTGCCGATGTAGACGAGAGTGAGCGGAGAAGAATGAGGGGAACGAGGATCGGAATCTGTATAAATACGATTAGGTGGGCTCTGTCGGAAGTTAGATCGTTCCTAGGGGAGTGGGGGAATTTAATGGGGGGATTAAATGCGATCCAGAGAACCTTCCGGCACAACTGACACGGTTAATGGAAAACCACGTGGGATCGCTAAGATCATGATGGAAGGATACGATACATGAGTCCCGTTCCGTCTAACGGTAGTATCTAGGTAGACTATGGCAAATCGTAAGTGTTTATGGAAACTTGTCGCATTGGTTAAAAAAAAAAAACACTGCAAAAGTGACTTTCTTCTGGTGGTGGGGTTTTGTGTCGTCATAGGACTTTTTGTCAGCCTCAGGCTGCCACACACCGAGCTCTGTCAGCGTCTAGACTCTGTAAACAACTTGTTCAAAGGTACTTTACTACTAGGTAGGAAAAAGCAAGACCGTACTCCGTACATGATACTCCGTACTAGTAAATAGTCCATACTAAGTAAGACTCACCCGAGTCAGCACGAGAAATGTTAGTCACCAGGAGAATAAACAGAATTACAGATACTTGCTTCTTGTATGATTCCGAGATGCTGACAAAACATCTCAAAATGTCCCTCCTCTTCATGATGCTTTTTGCAGCCTCAGGCGCAAGGGTGTGCACGGGCCATCTTGTGCAGTGTAACCATCACGTGTGCATGCAGTGTTCTACTCCTACTTAGAGTAGTACAAGTTACAACTACTACGTACTCCTCGAGCAATAGTTAAATGCTAAGTTAATACTATCCCGCTACTACCTGTCCGAAATAGGTCTTGATACCCCAGCCTGATTTAGTGACTCGTATTTATCTCCCCCGCTCCTCATATATTCCCTATCAGTATTATTCCGCTTTCACGTTCCCCGCCCCTCATGACGGATCTTTTCCCCAGTGCCCAGACTGGGCCATCTTCTAAAGAAAGAAAATATGATCGTCAACTGCGGCTATGGGCGGCAAGTGGGCAGAAAGCTCTGGAGGAATCTCGCGTTCTTTTAGTCAACTCTGATGGCCCATGGGGCAAACAGAGCACTGGCGTGTCAGGCGTTGTAGGTGTCGAAACGCTGAAGAACTTGGTCTTGCCTGGAATTGGAGGGTTTACAATTGTGGATCCTGCTACGGTGACGGAGGCGGATCTTGGAGTCAATTTCTTTCTTGAAGAACAGAGTCTGGGGAAGTCCAGAGCCGCGGAGACTTGTCGGTTGCTAAAAGAGTTAAACCCAGATGTAGAGGGGAACTTCCAATCAAAGGTACAAAGCGTTACGAGATTCGGTCCTTCTGGAAGAGATAATTTGCTAATTTATCATCTGTAGCCAATTGCTGAGCTTCTGAAAAAGGATCCCGACTTTCTCCCACAATATAGGCTGGTGTTGGTATCTGGTCCTCTGAAGCGATCCGCTTTGAATGCTCTTTGCAAGGCCGCTAGAGATCTAAATATCCCTATGCTGTATACGCGTTCCGTCGGGTTCTACTCTACTTTCTCGCTTCAACTGCCACCCTCGTTTCCCATAGTGGAGACCCACCCGGATCCAGAGACGACTCAGGATCTCCGCCTGCTCAACCCCTGGCCAGAGTTGGCCGAAGCTGCTTCTCGCATTGATAATCTGGAGACCTTGGATGACCACCAACATGGCCATGTCCCGTATCTATTACTACTTCTCCACTACATTGAGAAATGGAAGGAGACACACAACGGCAACGTCCCATCTAATTACAAGGAGAAGTCCGAGTTTAGGGAGATCGTGCGCTCTGGCGCAAGAACTAGTAATCCCGAAGGCGGCGAAGAGAACTATGACGAGGCTGTTGGCGCTGTATTAAAATCGTTGAATCCCTTTAGCTTACGAAGCGCGATTCGTGAGATCTTTGAGATGGAAGAATGCAAAACCCCCCGGGCTGATTCGTCTGATTTTTGGGTTATCGCATCCGCTATTCGTGAATTTTTCCAACAGCACAATGTGCTGCCTCTTCCCGGCTCACTGCCCGATATGAAAGCCCAGTCGGCAGACTATATCGCTCTCCAGAACATCTACAAAACAAAGGCGAGGAAGGATATAGAGGAAGTTACGAATATAGTCAGAAAGCTCGAGTCTATATTGGGATCACGGCCGGCTGAAATCCCCGAAAAGGATATAGAGATCTTCTGCAAGAACGCTGCCCACATCAAGGTTATTCATGGTTGCAGCATCCCTGAGATTGATAGGGAAGCACGAATTTTTAAGGCTATTCAAAACAGTATAAGCGTCCCTGACTCTCTTATCCCTATTTTTATTGCCTTCCAGGTCCTGGATAAAATTGTGACCGACATCCAAGAAGGGACGCTCTCCGCGGAATCGCTTGATAGCGAAACAGCGTGGAATGCTCAGACAGATCGGGTGCTCTCCGCACTCACGCACAATAACCAATCTATAATTGATGAAGATACTCAAGAGCGCATTGTGGAAGCCACCCAAGAACTACGCCGGACCGAAGGTGGCGAACTGCATAACATCTCCTCACTTACCGGTGGCTTAGTCGCCCAGGAGGCGCTCAAGGTTATCACAAGGCAGTATGTCCCATTGGATAACACATGTATCTTTGATGGAGTGCGAAGCCGTAGCGAGATGTATAAGCTGTAATACAGTTGTGCATTGAACTCCGGCGGCCATGGCAGACCCGCAGAGTTCGTCCATGCTATGAAATGAACTAATGGATTAGATTACTACGGCATACTTGCTCTGGTAGACCTCAAAGACAAGGCAGTTCCGCCCCTTAACCTATTATGATCTCTCCTCTGATGTATATTATACTAATAGTCCGTGTACTCGCCACCTCTATGTCCCCGGGTTAAGCCGCTGCTTCTTGTGAGAACTCTCGTGGGCTTCTTCCGGCCAACCCCAGGGTGGCCTGGACCTGTTCATCATAGGCTTAGGCTTCAGGGTCTCGTCAAAATCAGAACCGTCGTACCCCATAACATTCTAAATAACCGTCGTCGAGTTGTAGGACATCATACATAGCCATTCAATCACAAAAGGGTGGGGGAGGACTAATAGCTATGGAGACGTACCTAAATTGAGATATCTAACACCCATCATCTCGCCTGTGTATGGGTCGCCATATATCTTATCCTCATCCGGTACATTGGCATACAATGGCATGAAAGATTCGGGCCGAACCCCCGAACATGTTCATTGAACTGACAGCCCCAGTAATTACCTTTCTCTCTAGTAAGACCCTCTCTACCGGTATTGTTAGTTATCATCTATCTTGAGCGAAGCAATAAGTACACATGCTTTTTGTTGTGGAATGGAGATTCCATTGTATGTACATTACGTCCGTCTGAATCATGATGGGCATACACACTTGTCATATAAGGGTATAGAGGGGTACGATATTTGCCATATTGGTACGGAGTACTCCGTACTCCGTAGTGCTGGGCAGGTAAGTATGTACATGTACGGAGTACTGTACAAAAAACAGCACCGAGGCACGTGCGGAACCCGCGTGTATTCCCAAATGGGATTAGTGCCGGACTTCGGCTGGGGAGAGTGACAACAACTAAACTGAACTGCTACCCATCTTCAATGTTTCCGTTGCCATCGAGGCTCATGTTCTAGGGCATGATGGACTCAAAATCACCTTCGTTCTAATACTACTATCCGCTCTTTTTTCCAGGAGATACCCGTATTGCCGCGAACGGTTGATTATGCCGCGAATATCTACAGTACCACTTCACTACTGAACTTCGGATCTAATCCAGCAGGCCCGGCAGGCGCCGTCCAAACTGAACAGTCAGCCATGTCTGTCTTACAAGAGGCAGGGAATGTACCAGTGACTACATCCGCTGCGCAGTCTCTTAATACATCGATCCCGGCCGCCGCTACTTCCGTACTATCCTCGTCCGCGCGTGAACTGCTCATCGCCCCATTCCGTCGTTTCTCCGCACTCTCTTCTCATGTCAATAGGCTGGTGGGGCTACCCAGCATGACATCAACTACTGCAGGGTCAGCAGGAGATACAGTAGTAGGAGCAGCGCAGACAGCGGCCGAGATTGCTAGAGAAGGCATTATTGATGCCGCCGCGCAGACTGACCCTGGCTACCATTTCACTGATATCTTCCAGGCCGTTATCAGGTTCAGTGGATTTTTTTCCTATTTGACTAGCCGGTGGTCTTTGGCTTGCTTCACCGTGGTGAGGATCTACCTGTCGGAAAGTTCTCAAACCCATATCGCTCTAATACATCAAAGGCACTTGTTCTTAACAGGATCACCATCTATGCGTCTACCCGGCGACACCTCCATCTTGATTGGACCCGACGACTAGCTTTACGGAGTGTACCCATCCTTCTTTTTCTATTTCAGATCCATTCGCTCCTCCGCGCAATCCGCTGCCAAACCTCCCCCGAGTATTCGCTTATCCGATATGGCACTTCCGGAAAGCGTCTGTCGTTTGATCATGCTGGGGGTGGAGGGTTTCTGTATTCGTTAGGCTCTACACTTTTACCATGGGAGACAGATGTGCAGTCTTGCAGTGCAATCAACATGGCTCGTCCTGCTAGCGCAGCGGATATCTCGCACGGATCCTTCGTGCTTCTATGGCCAGTGTTTCTCCGCTTGTGCTTGAGTCACTTTGTTGAAACGCTTTCATGTGCGCTTCAGGGAAGGGCAGTGGTCACGGAAGCGGGAATGTCGATCTTCGAGCACTCCCTTGCGTTTGCCGAAGCGGAGTCTACAATCAGCCAGACACTCGGGCTAGGACTGTTTGGTCTTCCCAAACAAAGTGTTAGCAAAGCCGATCTAGGAGAAGGCACTCAATCAACCCTTCATCTACTTACTAGAGCCCAAGTTCTAGAGCGAATGAATGTGACCCCAGAGTTACTTCTAATCGCTTTGATATCATGTTGCAACAGTCTTACGTCGAACGTTCTGGATGTGTTTGGTAAACAGAGCCGGTACCGGTTGTTCAATACTGCTTTCTGGGGCTTTTGCTTCATGGCCACAATGGCATGGGTCTTACTAAAGAGCTCGTCCGTCGGAAGTGAGGATGTGATTCTGAAGTTTCCCACAGTTTGTATTGTGGGATTCGTACCTCATCTGCTAATTCTATCGGGCATCATCACATGTGGCGCGATATATATGCTTGCTCTTCTTGTCACAGCTTTCGCACTTCCCGTTGATGTTTCTCGACCGTTATCGCTCCGAGAGAGATTCACATTGGCACATGAGAATATGCAGGGTGCCACTCAGTTTCAGAATATCCGGTTCAATAGACACGAAGACTTCTACACCACCTTATTGAGAATTGGGTATACTGCTTTGACCGCGGCCAGCGAGGCAGTTTTCCTCCACGAGGGAAAGAGGGTCGTTGCTCGAAGTATGACGTGGCTAGAAGAAGATAGGTTAACGGAAATCGAATCGTCACGAATTAGACGAGGTCTCCAGGATCCTGTCAATCGCACGGGCAATGTACCGTTCGGAGGTGGAGAGTCTGTGAACTTCGATTTGCCCGAAGCGCATTCCGAGTGGGAAAGCGGATATAGCCGGGAGAAGAAGATCGAGAAACCCAAGAGTGGATCCCGATCTATTCGAACCCAGACTGATCCTGGTGGTGTTGGGGCCTTTCGAGGCGTGGTCCGATGTTACCATGGCTTTGCTTTCTTTCGTGGAATTTTCTATCTTCTTTTGAGATGGACCGCTTATGGGTTAGACAAGCTGTTGAACAAAATTGGGATTAGTGCCCGGCCGCAGTGGCTGAAAACAAGAGTAAGACCCGGTAAGAGTCGGCCCCAGGAACTGACGAGCAAACAACCGGGATCCCTCGATTTCTGGATTCTGACGGACACCGGCGAGTTGGTGCTACCAGCGGACCATGAATTCGACGTTGAAACAGAGATGAGAAAACGGGAACGATTAAATGCGATGCGTTGGGAGCAGTCCGATGAGCAGCGTCTTGATGACAAACTTTACGGCTGGTGGAAGGTTGGAGGTTCATGGGGGGACCAAGATCAGAGCTCGGACTATGCACCGCCGGAGAATGACATCGATGACACGACCAGTGTCATCTCAATGTCGACGACCGCGGACTCCGAGTGGGAGAGTGAATCGGATGGCCGCCGCACACCCACGCGCAATAACCCATTTCCGTCGGGCTTCTCCCGCGAAAGCACTACCGTACAAGAACCAATGGTGGATATTAGCTCTTTTGCGCGCTTACTCGATCCGCGTGATCAAGAGAGCAGGCAGGAGGCACGCATTCTGGCTGCCCACCTCGCTGCCGGACAGGACGGCCGAATACTGACAAGACGTCGGTTTCAGCAGCAGATGGAGCATGAAAGAGCACAGGTGTTATTGTCTTCTCGATTATCGCGAAATACAAGGTCAGAAAAACGAAGGCCTACGATGGAAGACGAGAGTGAGATCCTTGAGAAACTCATACTCTCCCGACGCGCAAGCGCTTTTAACCCTACCGATGAGCAGTCATGGGAATCGGGCGCCTCGGGGCTGGGACCAAGCGGTCCACCATGTGTGATCTGTCAGACGAATCCACGTTCGGTTATTACATGGCCATGCCGATGCCTTTGTGTGTGTGAAGAGTGTAGGGTGAGCCTTGCAATGAATAACTTCGGAAGTTGTGTGACATGCCGCCAGAATGTTGGAGGATTCGTCAGGTTATGGGTGCCATAGATTTTTTCTTTCTTTTTTCTCTCTCCAAACATTACAATACCTATTCTTTAATGTTCTTCTATAACGGTGATGGACATATTAGTGCACATATTATATCATCACTTCTCTTCATCTTACCTTTTGAGTTCACATATAGAAACCAGTATCTTTATTCTCATGCTCCGAATAGCATCAGACCGGCATCGAAGAACGAGTCAAGAGTCCCTCGAAGGTATTCCATCGTACGATCTAGGTATCTACTCAACTAATCCAATTCTCGAAAAGAAAGGATACAAATGAAGTTCCTCCAGAATTAGTCTACACAAAAGGCCAACTACCACACAAAGAACCAAAACCAACACTCTGGCATATTTATTTCCAAAGTATTATCAACCAGAATAGTTTCGTTCTGTATCAACAAACGACCGACAGAAAGTAAATCCAAAGCGACCGAATCCCAAGTCCGATTCAACAACCATCCAGAAGCGAACAATATCCCCACCGATCCCACAAGATTACCCCCATGAGAAAGGCAAGGTAGCGCAACAATTAAATTAATATTATTACAAAAAACCCCCAGGCGTAAATCACCATGAAATCATTCTAGTCCCGATAGGAACCAACCATTGGCACGTACTCTCATGCCGCCGAATCACAGGTGGAAAAACGCAGCCATGGCAGCGATGGCCACGCCCGCGAGTCCGCCAGTCACCTGGGATGCGGCGTTTGTCTTGAGAGGCGGGGAGGCGGACCCGCTTGTCGTCTTGGGAGGCTGCGCGGCGGAGCTCGAAGCACCGCTCGTACCACCGCTCGAGGAAGCCCGTGGGGTCGAAGAGCTATGGGGGTAGGAAGAGCTCGCGGCGTGCGAGGAGTATTTGTGGGTGGAGGTCTGATGGGAGGAGCCGGTGGGGATGGTCATGGAGCCGGTGGGGGTTGCTTTTGGAACGGTTGCTTGGGTGGATGTTGTTGAGGCTCCGGGGTTGGGGATGGTGATGGGGTGGCCGACTGAGGAGCACAGGGAGACGACGGCCCTGGAGACGGCTTTTTTTTATGAGTTTCCTGTTAGCTGAGTTCGTGGGCGATGGGGATGGTTCATGACGTACCGGACTGTTCTGGGGGAGTGCAGGCTGACGCGACACATGGAACGGCTTTTGCGACTAGTTCGGGCTTCTGGCAGTGGCAGGCGAAATCTTGCACGCCTGAGCATCCGTCTGTTTGGATGGCGTTGAGGAGGCAGGATGTCTGTTTCGAGGGTTAGCTTTCATCGGTGGTTGTGGGGGTTGAATATTGTGGCTGTACCGCGCATTGTGGAATACCCCCGATCCCACCCTGAGCTACTGCCAGACTGGCAAACAGAAGAATGACCTGATGAACGGGATGCATTGCAACTGGAAGATGACTGGAACGAGAATCGACAATCGAAACGAGTGGCAAGACCTAACGAGTGGTGGGTTGTGTGCCGGAGCAGGAACAAGTTAGGGATACTCCGTATATTACCTTAGGATCCGTCCAACTGTGCCAGGAGGAACGAGGGTGTTTTTATAACTTGGTCATGAGGGTAACGTTGCACCAGATTCAGGAAATTGCATCACATGCTTTATTCACGTTCAATTAGAGCTTGTTCGATAAGAAGCTTCTATGGATCTGAGCAGGGCAAGGCCTCTGGGCGAGAGAAGGTCGCCCAATGGAGACACCAGGTGACATCTCGAAATGAGGCCGAGGTGAGTTCATTCTCTAGTAGTCTCAGGGATGAGGACGCCATGTTGCCCCAATACGTACTCCGTACACCCCTGGGGCACGGCACAGGGACGTAATCAGCGCTAAATCTTCATCTGTTGACTTCACAATGGCAGAAAGCATACGTATGCCCGGACAAGGGTGTTCTGCAGCTCTGCGCCAGATTTCTACCCAGATGAGGGGTTGGGGTAGGATTAGGGCTTGGATATGTAACAAAGCACTCACCAATTTCACGTCTCCATCTGAATGGTACAGTCTTGTAGGTGCAATTTTACTCTTCCTCCTAGACAAAGGTGATCTGATCTGGTCAATATTTCCAAAGTGGGACATGGCGAAGCCGTCCGACTGTTTGTCACTGTATGACAGGCGATGAATTAAAATAGCAGAGGGAAGGAGTACAAAGGTCTAGGGAGATACCGTCGGGACTTCACTGATAGGTTTGTTCCAATGCACAGAGTATGACATACACTGGGATCTTGTGCAATGTGGCGTCGTCGAGGCCAAAATGAGTGTAACATGTCTTAGGTAGAGAGACAAATAACAAAGAAGCAGATTCTTACGCATGAGAACCTTTGGCCGTAGCATACAGCTGCTCCAGAGAGGGCCCTTTGTCCAGGCGCAATGTGCCTTTACTTCGTCCTTTGTAGACCCGTCACACGGGACTTGTGCAACAAGGCTTTCAAATTGCATAATTGGACAGGAATTGTCGCACTGTACGGAGTAAGAGTAGATGTGCGCAATGTGAAGGAGTAGATCGATTATGACTCGGACCGCAACCTAAGGAGCGAAGACCCAAGTCACCGCAAATCAAGGGTATGTATATACAGTAAACTCCCAACGCCCGATTCCACATACAAACCCCAACGCCCGATTCCTTCGAAGCCGATCCCACGGCAAGATTATCTGTACAGTGAAAAGGACGGCTCAGGACATAAGTTCATCAATGTATGCTCTCTGTTTCATGTTATCTTTCTGTTTGAGCAGAACGGCTAAGACCTCGAGTGGTGGGTTGAGGTTCAGAGAGTTTGCGCGTCTCCACCGCTTCAACCGGGCAATTCCAATGCACGGCTAGACAATCAGTCAGACAGGCGTTTCCCATTCCGCAGCAGAAAATGGTGGACAGATAGAGAGAGATCGTTCAAGGATCAAGCAAACATACCCCAAATTGGCTGGAAAGATCGAAATGCCGGAGAATCTTCTCATGGAGTGTGAGTTCTTGCTGGTGAACTGTGACAAAGACTGTCAGCGTGGTTGCGGCAACAACAAGCAAGCAGGAGATGAACAGTGGAACACTGACACCGAGGCGCCTTTCTCTTTTCTTCCTGTTTCCTCCAGTATTGCTGTAGATCCCTTTGGGTAATCTTGATTGCCTTTTCATCCTCCTCGGACAAGGGCGGTTGAATCTCCGCCTGAGCTTGTTGCCTCACAGCAAGCTCCGCCACATGCGTCACAGGTGCTGGTTCCGGCTCTAGGGTCTTCTCAGAGATAGAAGGGACAACCTGCTCAAGATCTTTTGTTTTCTGCGTTTGAGTCGGCGTGGCCGATGGTTTGGTAACCCTTGATTTGGATCCAAACGAAAGAGTGGCCTGGTTCGAGCGGGCGGCCGTAGCTTGGCCACTGCGGCGACGAGTGGGGGGCATGTTTTGCGATATAGAATGGAGGTGTTGGATTGAACAGTTGGAACGTGCAGGGGTATTAAGCTGCAATATGGGTGAAAAGGCCTGGTCTGGGGTACAGACGGATCTTGCGTTGTTCAATAGGTGGTGAGGAGTCTGGAATTTATGTCGATGTCATAAATCAGTTTGGATTGGTTGTTGCACATGGCAACCGGAACCCTCACTGGCAATTCCAGACGAACAGGCAGTCCCCTTCAATACATTCACAATGGAGAACCCTTCAATTGTTACTTTTTTAATTGCCTTTCTCTCTCCCTCTTTCATTTCCCATAGACCTTGAGATTATGGTAGTAGTACGGAGTATATAACGGAAATGTTTTTTTATAAGTTCTGTTCCATGATCTAATACAGGTGCCGCCGCTTTTATAAGAATAGTATACAAGTACGGAGTACGGAGTACCACAAGGGGCAGCCAACAGGTCCGAGAACAGTCAGGTGACGGTTGAAAGTACTACTGCTTTATAAGTATTAAAAAGTTGCTCTTGTAATACCATCGTTGCTTTCCACAAGCACCAGGGAATATCTGTAAATCCCGATACCGATCCTCGTGACCATGATGTCGGTTGGACGGTTTCGCCGGGCTCCGAGCTTGATGTTGGGGAGAATCAAGCATCCCTGTGGAAAAATATCAAGAAGGCCAATGTCTAACCGAGAGAGTCGAAGAGTCAATCACCATTCATATGGTAGCTGCCGGGTGAGAGCTGTTGTGGGCCCTCGGCTTGTGGGAAAGGGTGGGAGCAATAAGCTTAGGAGATCTGTAGGCCGCAGAAAACCCATTGAATCAGATCCATTATAAGAACCAGCTACTAGTTATAAGTCATGTGTAGTATGATATACGAAGTAGAAGCCTATCTTTATTGTCTTCCCCCAATGGAACAGCCTGTTTCATTCCGTTGCATAGATTTGTATATTAGGCTTGCCTTGCTTAAACCTTCGGTATCAAATCTAAATCAAATGCTGAGTTCATCCTCAATCAGACTTCGGAGTCCCTCAGTCCAATGCCCGGTTTTGAGAGTATGGCATCGATAGCTTCATTCATGAAGATTGCTTGAAGAAACAGATTAGTAGTCAACCGATCGGATTGATCCTGGTGACCTACTACAGTAACATCATCAATCATGACTGAGGGTGCAGAGGATTTGAAACTTGAAGCAGGGAAGACGTTGGTTAATGATGGCAGTGTATCCTGAGACATACAGATATCTGTTCAAAACCCAGAGGGCTCACTGTGAAATTCCGAAACCAATGAACAGCGGAGATCCTGGTTGGGATGTGAAAGTACTAAAGGCGTGGTTCAAACTTCAACGGGGTGTGATTTATAAATAGTAGGGGTCTAGGCAGAAGTATCGCTTCATCTCTTCAAGCCAAATATATTGGCATATAAATATTAGTATATAAATATCAGTATCTATCTGTCTCTCTATATCGAAGAGATACCAAATACTAGTCACTGAACGTCTTGATTTATGTAAGTGAAATTTATACCCGCGAAAGGGTTCCGAGTACTAAGTACTAGGTACGGAGTAGTACTTCTTTGTAGCCGCCGCAAATCGATTGTCTACTCCTCAATCACAACGTTCCTCCTCATCCTCTTCCTCCTCCTCCTCCTCCCCCCCCCACATAAGCGGCTATTAAACAACCATTCCTGCGACCTTCACACCTCCTTAAATTTCTCTAGTTTCACTTGCCCACAACTCTGAGACATCTGCGCCTTTGACTTCTATATTCTGTCGACTCGCGATCCACTGGCATACTCCGGTCTGGACCGTCCGAGGAGAACACGAGCCGCTTACCACATCTGCGCCGTCGCAAAAGCTGAGGCGCAAGGTGATCGACTGGGACAGGCTGGCTGAGACGGGCTCTATGAACCTCTCAAGGAGTCTGAAGTTGTCGAGGTCGCATTCCCCTCGGAGAAGCTCCGGAGTCCATCCCTCTGAGCCGCCCCATGGTGGTGCGGGTGTAGCGCTCTTAGGATGGCCGCCTTCGTGCGAGTATCGGGGCCGCCGAATGGCAACTTTCTGATCGGATATCCAGGTATATCCGCAACAATGGTGAGTGCTGACCCTTGATATTATGTCATGAGCGCCGCAATAACCGGTCGGCCAGCCTCGTATTGAAGGCAAGGTTGAGATCAGGCCCTGTGTCGGCATTACAGCGCCCGTCAATGTATCCCTCGTTACCATCTCTCTCCAACGTCGTGAGACCATACATCCGTCGGCGGATTCAGTCACAAAAAAACGCCTTGCCCCTCCGAGGAAAGAGATCACGGATATTGTGGGCAAGGAAATGCTGCTTTTTCGCTGTCCAGCCGGTCGAGAATATGAGGAGGTCATTTCGATGGACCTACCATTCGTCCTGTTCATCCCCTTCGGGCGTGGCGGCCCAGATGCGTCCCGGCGAGTTCCCCCGGCGAGTTTGCAGCTAGCGAGTCGAACGGCGGAGACGTACTACGAGATTGTGGTGATGGTTCAACAGGGGCATTCAGATAATAGAAAATACACATTTCCGGTCCCAATTTCACGCTACGATACGCTGTCTACATTTGGGATGTATAATCATGTCGCAACGGCCAAACAAGTATCGGATCACTTGGTCACGTTGGAAATCAAATTACCACGATGGTCTTATGGTCCACTTGACCCAGTGAGCGTCTACGTCGGTTTAGAACCCAACCCGGACTGGATGAGCAAAGCCATGAGGGTCACAATAAGCAAGATCACGCTTGGCATCGACGAAGAAATTATATATAACCACGAGGGCGATGAGCCGCAGAGGAAAGTGAAAACCTTAGTCAAGAGGACCGAACATATTGGAGTTAGGCTGCCACCATCGGGCTTCCTAGTCAACCTCGGTTTGGTATTTCCAGCGAAAGATTTGCGAGATTCTGAGGGAATCCTGCCCCGAGGGAAAGCTGCCTTCCCGATGTATGCTGTGAGCAGTTTCACAACTACCGCGAGTCTTTATAAAATCGAGTACTACTTAACGGTAAAGGTTCGTGTTTTCGCCCACATCCCTACAACTATCTGGTGGACAAGGCTAACCTGTCAAAGGCCCACTTGGCATCCGCACGAGATATCGTTATTCGACAACCGATAGTTGTTTGTCCCCTTGATCACGCTAGGTGTAAGGAGGAAATGGAGGCTATTGAACAGGCTGCTCGCGATGCCGTCCATGTCAACCCGGATAATCCCATGTTACCCCTGCCTTCAATAGTACGACCTAATGATCCTAATGCTCTTCGCCATCTCGGAGTAGCCATTGTCGGTAACCAGAAGAAGCCTTTGATTGATTGAGAAAGCACATTGACCAATCTTTTGGATATCCTCATTGGGATAGAGTCCGATGTCTTGCTCAATCGTGGCACTAGAGGTTTCCACCCCTTGCTATACGACCATCAAGGGCAAGACTGAATATACGTGATAGGACTTTAGCCTGCACTGCGAGGGTTCGCGTGCGATTTCCAGTTCGTTACAAAGCTGAGCACCATCATGTTTCACGAATGCATGGATTCCGGAGTTTATTTGTTGCATGGTATTCATGGTAGCCTTTGTATTTCGTCTTCACCGGCCGGGAGAAAAACGGGGTGTTTGAGTTTGCTTAGCATTTAGGGAGGGACTCCCTTGGTCAAGGGGCCGCTTGTTCTTCTATATCATTCCCGATGCTCAATCTAATATGTAAGATCCACTAGTCAGGTCTGAGAAATCATGGAACCAAGCATATCTACGTTACTGTAAGCTGGGAATGAGAAAGCAAACAGCACACAGCATCTCCGCACGATGCTCTTCTAATTCGCTTTGGAGGCCATGGTGGTTTGATCGTAGGTTTGTCTCCACGACGCCGGATACAACGCCTGTCGCCCCGGGTTTGGTCTCCTTCATCGACCGAGTACTCCGTTTCACAATTCACAAGTGACAAGCGTTGGTATCAGCGGGAGCTTTGATCCCCATATGTCCTACTTCCCAATTTCCAAGAAACCCATTGCCAAACTTAATGTATCCGGATCCAACGCTACGGATCTCTGTTTTCGATCGCGTTCCATATTCCGGAGACAATCTTTAAGGATTCCAAGAACAGTCTGATACTGTTTGGAGGAGGGACCGAAGGTAGTCAGTGCATTGTTGAGATTGACGGAGATCTACTAGTAAAAAACCAGCCCAATAGTTAGTGGTGACGTTACCAGCGATCTTCGTGAACTGCGAGGGGTACTGTATGTACATACCTGGGTAAGAATCTCATTATATTTGGGAGGCTGATCTGAGATATCAAGGTCCATGGATATCGGAGGGTGAGTACGGAGTACGAAGTACGAAGTACTGACTCAACAACTTTCAAGATTCCCCCGCGGTGGGAACGGAACTGATTAACTTAAGATAAGCTCGGGCCAACCCGAGATTTTTATCGCAAATCTCCGGAAATTTATATTGACCACTCACTTGCTCTATCTTAACCTGCCAGTGTCTCCACCTGATGCAGAGTATATGAAGCTTTTCTTGTCTACCATTGACTGTTCCTACCGAGACCCAAACTACTACTATAGTCATCACAATGGCTGACACAGATGAAGCCGCTATCCACCTCCCATCGCATGACTTCGCAACGCACATCGACACGGACTTATCCGATGAGACCCAAGACTTTCGCATGCTGAGCAATCTCTCCTTGTCAGCAACTACCTGCTATTGACCTGTCGTTGTAATATCAGGAACTGACTCAGACTGCAGCCTCACAGACACATCGCAAGCTACCCTCCCGAAACGTGGTGAAAAGGACTTCGAACCGAACCCAACCCTCTACCAAGCCGACATCCTCGATGCCTCACGACAGGCGATGCACAATGCCCTCGCGCACCCCCGGTTACATCATCCCAAAAACCAGATCATTGGCATTTATGCGCCCGATGGTCCGGCTCCACCCCGATCGGTGGCCACTCCCAAGAAACTAGACACCATCACAGAGGATGATCCCCTTTCAACAAAAAACACCGCAGACACAGAAGAAACCCCGTCTCAGACGACCACGGGACCAGTTACAGGCGTCCATCCAGATTCGTGTGTCTACGTGCCCAACCCGAAGGGTCAGTATTTCAAGAATATGGGACGCGCCGATCGTTGGAATCGGGTTTGGCTCCTGCCCGAGGAAGCTTTGTATTTGCTGGAAAGAGGCAGTCTGGATATCAGATGGCCACTGTCAGAGACAGGATGCGAGGACGATGGTGAGACGGACGATCCCGGGATTCCGATGAGCTTGCAGGCGGCGTATGCGTGTTTCATTGGACGCGGTGGGTTGACGGTAGATCGGTTTTCTGTTTATTCTGGGTTGAGGAGGCTGGGTTACACGCTTATTCGGGCTCCGGGTTGGTATGACGGGGTGGAGGAAGAGACGGAAGATCGAGAATTGACCAAGTGCCAAGGTCCTGGTCTGGCAGGGATCTATGGCCGGTTTATGAAATGGCTACATAGCTCTCGGACTACAGCTGTGGGACCTGTTGCTGGTCTTGGTATTCATCGCAGCTATAGTAAGTGTACCCGGCAAACGTGTCCACCGTTTCGTTCTAACGACTCATAGATGACATCTACCGCAAGCTGTCGATCATCCCGTTCCACGACCCTATGGCTCCTCCGTCCCAACCATCACAGACAAAACTGCCATTCCGCGTTGTATTTTATGTCTACAAGCCGTCTACTCCATTCCGCAAAACTGCTCCTCCGCCCCCGGATTTTAGAGTCGCTGTTGTCAATGCTCGTACTCAAACCACTGTCCCGACACTCGCTCAACTCGGCACTCTCCTCGAGAGCACGCCGTTGGATCCGCCCAAAGGCGAGAAGATGGAAAGAATGCTCTACATGCGACTCCGACATGGATATCGGAGTGTTGTCTTGGCGATTGTCGATCAAGGCGTCGTAAGCTACCTCCGGGTTGCCGATGCGGCATTTGGAAAGGAAAAACTATACAATAGAGTTGCGCCCATTGGGAATAAAAAGGGCGCGCATCCCCGGCCGAAACCCAAGGGCCGGTGATAGCAACAATCCTTTGCAATGAATTTGGTCTACGACTACTCAGGACACCAAAGGGTTGTCGATATACCGCGCCACTGGACCATGAGGCGATAGCCCACCAATTTTGGCGAAGGGATTCTATCTACGCTTGGTCAGCCACAAGGATGGCATGAGACAGGAATGTCTCCCCTGGCATCAAGTCCTAATATCCCTAGCATAGGCGGATGCGGACTTGAACAAAGGGGAGGACATTGACATAATCTGCCATCATCTTTAGAACGTCTGTCTATGGTCGAGACTAGACGTAGATGCTCAGATGGCTTGACGGAATGACCAGTAAATGAAGAGGAGCATGCGATATCCAGAATATGAGAATCCATAATACAGATCGGCCCCAACGCCACGTACTTTATACCAGTCCATACATCTATACCTGTTCAACACCGCCCAGAAACAATAGAATAATATACCCATCATTAATCGTAATCCATACGAGCAACAGGAACCACCTCTACCCATGGGCACCGTACCCTCCAGCACCAGTGCGAATGGATCCATCCATCCGGAGCCACCGAATCACGTATCCAGATAATCGGCGGCCATCAGCAATTCCAAACACAGTTCCGGAGGGATGTCCATATCCGGGACATTCGTCTGATCCTTGTTCTTCTCATTGTAGCAGAAATACTCGCAGACCTTCTCCAGGACGATGCCGCTGATATTTTCCAGTTCGCAGCGACCGCTCACGGCCTCGGAGAATTTACCTATCGCAAGAAAAACGAACAGTCAGCACGCCACGTCCAGAGCAAGGTAACAAGGCAGAACGGGAACGAACTCGAAGAGTCCAGCATCCGTCGGATCGTCCCGGAGACACAGGCTGTGCTACGCGGAATAATGAATTCAAATCCATCGCCCGAGACCAAAGTCACGAATTCTGAAGCCATGTTTCTGTGGAGTTTGTGGCGAGGAGAGGTAATGAGTCCCGTCAAACCACTTCCATCAAATAAATAGAATCGGAGAAACGTGACGGGAACCTTACGTGGTCCGTGCGGAAGATTTCCGATAACCGTCGACTTTACTCCGTATTGACAACCTGATTAATCGCGTCTGTTCTCTTGGTGTCATTGAATTGCGTATCCCCAATTCACGCAACAATGAGAACACCACCGCAAACAAAACCATGCTACTAAAATAGCCCAACAAACAGAAATGAATCCCACCTCCCTCCCCCGCTACAATGCCAGACGCATCTTGAACACAGCCTACAAG
This sequence comes from Aspergillus coremiiformis, assembly GCA_009193565.1. Taxonomy (NCBI): domain Eukaryota; kingdom Fungi; phylum Ascomycota; class Eurotiomycetes; order Eurotiales; family Aspergillaceae; genus Aspergillus; species Aspergillus coremiiformis. The sequence continues at coordinate 14,140 of ML739039.1, read as the reverse complement.
GCCCCACAACGCCGCGCATTCTCCTCCCCATCCCCGACCTCCCTCCCCAACTCCCCAGCCCGCCTCTCCGGCCGCACCTGCATGATCACAGGCGGAACATCAGGCATCGGATTCGCAATCGCCCAGCGATTCCTCCAAGAAGGCGCCGAGCAAATCATCCTAGTCGGAAGATCCTACCCTCGACTCATCACCGCCGCAAACAAACTCTCCACCCCGACCAGCCCTCCCCCCAGCACAGCCCAGAACAATGAATCGCCAAAACAGGGATCCCTCATCCAAACACCACACCAGATCCGCCTTCTCGTCGGCGACATCTCAGATGCCGGAACATGGGCGCGCGAGCTAGAGAACGCAATGGTACGCAAGACCCTGTCACCCATCATCCTTTCATGTTCCTTCGCAACCCGCCTCCATGAAACCTAACAATCCCCAGCTCCCAGTCGACATTCTAGTCAACGCAGCCGGAATCTCCCACTCCAGTATCCTGCCCAAGACCTCCGCGACGGAAATCTCCCAAATCCTCCGCACGAACCTCGAAGGTGCTATCTTCACCTCTCGCGCGCTCCTTCGCGCCGCCGTCCGGAATAGACTAAAAGCCCCTGCCGCCCGACCCGCTTCCAAGTGCATTATCAATATCTCCTCGCTGCTGGCGCTGAAGGGCGGGACTGGCGCGGTTCCGTATGCGGCGTCGAAAGCGGGGATTCTGGGCCTCACGCGGTCGGTAGCGGTGGAGGCGGCGGGGTCGCTGCGTGATGTGGTGGTTCGTTCGAATGCGATCGTGCCGGGGTATATTGAGACGCCGATGATTGCGGAGTTTAGTGAGGGGCAGACGGAGGGGTTGAAGGGGAGGATTCCGCTGCGGCGGTTTGGGGTTCCGGGGGAGGTGGCGGATGCGGCGGTGTTTCTGGCGGGGAATGAGTATGCCAATAATTGTGTTCTGAACTTGGATGGGGGGTTGAGTGCGGTGTGAATTGGATGTGTATTAGAGGGGTCTAGTCTATTTATGAGAGAGTCGAGGGCGATGGGCCTGGGTGTGTACTGCAGGGTCATTTGAGAAGATGTCAAGTAAATTCAGTAACTCATTTGTGTCCTTCTGTGGGAACGCCTCGCCAAAGTATGCATATTGTCACTTCAGCCAAAATACAAAACACCATCGGGAACCCCCTTTCGTCCGTTCGATTCGGAGCAAATGTGTGATATGGTACAGGGGAACAAAAAAAGGAAGATAGCTGGAAACCCAAGGAACAGAGAACATGCAAGGATTATGTCAAGGCCACAGGTTGGAAGGAGAAGAAGCAACTAGCCTTCCTGGCCTTGGTTTTTTTTATCGTTCAGTCGTCAATTAGAATTGCACCGCCCTCCGTCTCGTCCAGGACAATGGGGTGCGATCCGTCGCCGTTGGCGACAGATGTACTGGCAACACGCTTTGCATGGTCGGCGCCATTGCTGAGACCGGCTTCCTCGGCATCACGCTTTCTGTTTAGAGTGAAAGTGCCATTGACGAGTTCGCTGGCGGGAGGTGTAGGTGCCTTGGGTTTTCGGGCAATTTCAGGGACCCGGACTAGGGTGATGGGCTTCTGTTCTTCTGTGGGTGCTTCCGGTCTATCGAATCAGTTAGTTGATTATCCCCATCAGTCGTTTGGTCAGGCCGCTTACTTCTCCGCAAGAACGACAAGTTCCAGATTCACGCGCGGTTGCTCATCTTCCTCGTCGATGATCGTGATGAGGCTTTCATTGCTCACACCGAGTTCCGATAATTTCTTGGTTAGGTTGTCTTCCAGGTCTGGGTCGTAGATCGTGCCCAATTCGTTGCTGACGGACAGCTCTTCACCGTATCCCAACTGGACGCGCAAGATATCCTGTACCAGGTCGTTGATTGTGGCTCGCTCCGGATCGATCTTTACTCGGCCTTGCGCGACGGAGCAAACAGGGCATTTCAGGTTGGGGGACTTGAGAGAATCGGAATTAATTGCACGGGCCCCCGACCGTTCGAGGAAGATCTATTTCGCACAAGTTCAATAAGAGGCAAGATACGGGAAGGAGAGGAAAACCTACCATTTTGGCATGGGCGTAGTCGTCCTTTAAGACCTTCAGCGCCTGTAGAACACACAGACCCGCAGTCATAGCGTTTGTGGTCGCGATTGCTGGTATAATGTTGCCGGCCATTTCTAATTGTAGTCAGCAAAACGTTGAACATCTAGGGTCATCCGATTCCCAAACACGTACGTTTGGTATCAAATTTTGATTTAGGCTCGATTCCGAATATCGTTGCTCGCAGGTTAGCACTAGCGGTGACAAAGTCGAGCGTATCCACATCGTCCTTATCGAAGACCAGAATGGGCTTCACGTCGCTGATGGTTGTGTCTAGCAGTCCTTTCAGCCGTTTGCTTAGTCGATCCAAGCTGCAATGCAAGTCAGTTGAAGGGGATCCACCCGAATTTGAACGAGGAAGAACTCGTACCTGTCCTTGAAGACGACAAAATCCTCTGTGAGAGACCAGACTTTCTGATCATTACAAGAGACTGTAGGCTCAACGGAAGAAGCTTCGCTCTGCAGACTTTCGAAGTCTAGGGGCACCGGGGCCTTCCGAGTTTTCCACATGTCTTCCATGTCCCGCAGCCGGTCTATGTCCTCCTTGAAGACCTTGGCAAATACATTTTGGGCAAATTCTGGCGAGCCCATCGATTCGCGGATTTGTTTGAGAGCCCGGGCTTCTTTTCGTAGGGCTGCGATTTCTTCCGCTGGGTAGAGTTAGTGTCCTTGGCTCCGGACTGGTCAAAACTCAACAGATCGCCCACCATTATTGGCATCTTCAGTAGTATCCAAGTCCGGCGTGTCATCTTCGCTCGTTCCAAATAGCTCGCTGGGACTGTTTAGCATACGTCTGCAAGGCATATCGTCGTCCGGTCACTTACGGGAACAGATAGCTTTTGGCCCAAACAATACAGTGAATCGGTTGACTGGGTGTACTGCGGATGGTACACACGGGGAATGACTTGGGGACCTCCTTGGAGTTGCAGTCGTAGCATTCCGTTTGGCCCTATCGGTGGTCAACTACCGTCAAGCGGACGCGCTGGATGGCTTGCATCGCCTACCTTCTTGATGACCTGGACTTGGCCATTGAACCCCGTGGTCCCGCTTTCGATCAACGGCACATCAGCCGCCAGGCACATTCTGTTGACATGACGACGGGCGTCCAGGTTGTCAAGCGCATTAAACACCACGTCAAAAGTGGCGAACCAATCGACATTGAAGCGGGTGTCCTTGATATTTGCATGGTAGGCTTCGAGCTTTGCGCTGGGTTGGAACTTGTGGGCAACTTCCTTCGCGACCTGTGCTCCAGAAAAGGTATTCGTCAGTTTCTCTTGCTCGTAGGATGATGACGTCCCGGACGGGGCCAGGAAAGGGTGAACGGTTTGCGTGAGAGACGCACCAATGCCTTTGGTTTCTTGATATGTTCAAAGCGAAAGAGAAACTGACGATTCAAATTGCTTAAGTCGATGGTATCCAGATCGATGATGTGAATTTCGCCGAATCCGGAGAGTAAGAGGTTCTTCAGCAGCTCGCAGCCGATGCCACCAGCGCCCACGAGGAGGACGCGCGACTAGGGGAGATCCAACACATTCAGCTTCCGAGACGCCGAGTTGAGAGAAATCACATACCTCCTTCAGGCGTCTGGACAGGGTTCCGAGCGACCGCTTGGAGTAGGTGTCTCGCGGCATGATTGCGGGCGCGAGCACGATTCAAGAATCGAAAAGAATGGCAAGTGAGGTCAGAACCAGGCGCAAGGCATCGCCAAATGAGGGAGAATTCCGCGAGGAGAATGAAACCCGTACGAAGCCGCCAGAGCAGGTAAAGATGAGATGAACAACCGTTTTGAATTGGGGAAATGCGAACGGTGCCAGAGAACGTTTTTAATTAGTCTTAAAAAAAAAATGGGTCTGGAATGAACAATGACGACACACTGCTCTTGAGTATCTTTTTTTTTTTTTTTTTTTTTT
>ML739039.1:0-10129 GCA_009193565.1 Aspergillus coremiiformis | reverse complement strand
AAAAGGGGGGGAAAAAAAGAAAAGAAAAGTAAAGTAAAAATCAAAATAAAAATAAATTCACTTCCAATGCACAAGAGTGGCTCAAATCAACAAACACCCAATATTTGTTCAGTCTCAGTGAATGATTTCCTTTCTTTGGTTTACTCCGTACATGCATTAAATAGTCCCGTGATAATTATTATTTACTCCCTGCATAATGGACTTGCATAAACCATCCAAAAAGGGATGGATAAAATCCCCTTGTGCCCCCGCTGACTCATCAGGCTCTTATGAACCCCAGAAAAAAAAAAAGGTTGATTTTTCTTTAGATCAGATTCTTTGTTGCCTGCACTTAAGCAATTGTGTTGGTATTCAGGTACATGTACATGTACATACATCCATATATGTACAGGTACAAACAGTCTGTCTTTGTGTGTCCTTTTTTTGGTTAACATTCGATTCCCCTTCCAGGTCTCTTTGTCTATTTTTATTTTTATTTTTGTTCTTTCGCCTGCTCCGGGTTACTTTCCCCGGTTTATAGAGCCGCATCATCATGTCGGACGACGAGGCTGACCCCGAATTGCTCGCGCTCCTTCGCAAGTCTCTCGGTCTAGGAGGAGGAGCAGCAAATCCTCACGCAGCAGACACCAAAGTGCTGGACAATGCCAAATACGTCTTCGACAACGCCATCGACGTCGCATTGAGCTCCGCCAAGACCAAAGAAGCGGCCGAAGCGATTTGGCGCTGGATGCAAAAGAAGGAGTACTCCACACAGACATGGTCGGACCATGAATTACATCCCCAGGCCAAAGACGATAGCACCGTGGATTTTATTTTCACCATGGACCTGCTGAATTTCAGTTTCTGGTCGGAGCTGCCGGATGAGAAACGGTTTGCGATTGAGTATCGGGGGAAGAGATGGACCGGCTATTGGAGTTTGGTCGCTGCGTTGCAGAGGGCGTTGGAGGAGGGTAAGTTGTTCAGCAACACCCGTTGGGTTCCGTTGTGTGCGCTGCGGAATGCTAAGACTCGCAGAGATCCCCATTACAAGCCCGTCTTTTTGGGTGAATGAAGAGGAATGTTCGGAGGCCTTGCTCAAGCATGTATTCCGGTCGGTCACTGAGGAGGAGATTCCGCTCCTGCAAGACCGCCTCAACTGTCTGCGAGAAGCCGGCCGAGTCCTCTGCGAGGTATGTGCGACGGCCCGTGAATCCCAGGTGTCTTCGTTCTAACTCGATCTCTGCGTAGGACTTTGACGGTAGCTTTGTGAACTGCATTTATAACGCCAACTACTCCGCCGCATCCCTCGTGAACCTCCTAGCGGAGAGTTTCCCCTGCTTCCGGGACGAAACCAGCTTCCAGGGACGGCGGGTCCGACTCTATAAGCGCGCCCAGATCTTAGTCGCCGACTTGTGGGCCTGTTTCAACGGCGAGGGCCTGGGCGAATTCCATGATATCGACAAGATCACCATGTTCGCAGGTGCGGCTCTTCCCTCGGATCGCACCAGCCTTGACGGGACAAACCCCCAGCTAACCCATACTGCAGACTATCGAATTCCGCAAATGCTGAACCAACTCGGTTGTCTCATGTATTCGCCCCCTCTCGAAAGCCATATCCGTCAACTCAAACCGATCCCCAGCGGCTCGACGTGGGAGGTGGAACTGCGCGCCACCAGCATCTGGTGCGTCGAATTAATCAGAAGGGAAATCGAGCGAAACCACCCAGAGGCAAAACTGAAGATCCACCCGACACAACCGAACGGACACGCGGCCAGCCATGACCGCCGCCAAAGCCTCGCCCTCTCAACCCTCGACGACCAGAAAAAATGCACCACCCAGAAACACATCACCCCGACCAGCACTGACAAGCCCGCTCCATCGGGCATCAACGCAATCCTGATAGATTTCTTCCTATACGACACCATGAAAGAGTTAGAACGGGACGGCAAGGAACAGGTTCCCCACCATCGCACCAGGAGTATTTGGTATTAGAGGATAGACATATACGTCGTTTTATTTCAGGTGAATTTTCAGTCAATATACCCATAGCAACGACCCATTCGGGAAACGAAGCCCCCAGTCTCCACCCATATAATGTCCTTTTGATTTACCAGTTGGGGTTTTAGCAATAGACATTCAATGATATCCCAACTTTGCATTTCCACGCGATGTCCTTCTAGACACAAAGTTAGTTTTCCTCACTGTCGGTTTTAGATATGACCAAATAGAACCCAGGAACAATGACACAGACATCAAGCAATGAAATATGATTCTCCCCAGCGTTTCCTACCACCTGCAATCTTACCTAGCTAATCGATTGTGTCCCCGCTGAAGTCGAGCGTTGTCCTATCCCCCAAAGGACCTCAGTTCTGTGTTAAGTCATAATACCCCGACTAGACGAGCGAACCCTAGATCCAAAGTCGTCATCGCCACAGGTGATGAGTAAATCGCCAAGACGCCGCGAGACGTGGCGCCATACAGTATTCGGAAATAGATTTCAAATGACGGGTTTGGTTGGAGGCGTTTCAGTAACGCCTGCAGTGGAAAGTTCAATCCATCGCGTGTAGTATGTATGGATCCTGGATGGGGTATGTGGACCATCCGGGGAGACGGACGTACGAAGGAAAAAGGTACTAATTAAGTTGCTGGTGGATGGCTTCTACAATTTGGTTGGTGTTGTTGCACGAATATACGTCGGTCGTATCGTAGTAGGTTCTATCGTATTATACCAGACCTGGGACGAGTACCTTACTCTGCATGGGCTGCCTTCTGACTACTAGCTCACGAGGGTGAAGGTGAGAAATTAGGAAGTATATATATGAATGTTCTAGTAATCTATATGTCAACGAGAAGGGTTATCTCGGGAGCGCGTCGATCTGGCAGAAGTCTAGAGACGACTGGCAGGTACAACGCTTATACAGCGCTCGGGTCTCGTTAATTGTTGAATAATGTTTCAGGGTCTTGAGGGTTAAGATCGCTGAGGGAAGCAATGAGATCCAGACGACGAAACCTCCTGGTTATTAACACTTTCCAAGGCTGATTGGATATAAGAGACTTCAAGACACACAATAGCAAATCCCTAGTCGAAGCAGGGACCGAACTTTCTAGGCCTGTCGCCCAAGAATTTCACCAATCAACGGCATATCACAACCTCAATGCTTCGGCATCTTCTAGTGTTCTATCCAGACATCTGTTTTCTTTCCCCAGAGCCTCGCAACTGATTCGATGCGCGGAAGGCTTGCCATTGAATAGCAGAGCGCATTCTCATCAGCAGAATTCCAGCTTTCGGAAGTTGGCTAAGATAGCTCATAAACAACTCTTCCTCCAAGCACCGATTCCCATAGCGATCTCGATAAATTGAGCGAGGATTGCCTTGAAGGCGCCCGCTCAGAGTTAAAGACTCTGCCGGGATGTGTAGAGCGCCGCCGCCAAGGAGCAGTATGATTCAAAAATGTCTGAAAGAATATGTATAAGTGCAAGGGTAAAGATTTCTTTGAAATCCACGCTCGAAAATAGTTGTTCGAAAGACGTGTATATCAGACAGGGAGGACGCCGAAATGCCGCGCTGCAGTTTTCTCCATTTGGTCGATTCGCGCTAGCACCGCTGCCTTCCAGACAAGATAGTCTTCCTTACGATCGTCACTCAACCAATCGACACGATCCTGCATCATAGTACCCAGACCTGGAAGAAGGCCTTTCTTTGACGACTGTTTGGCCGGTCGAAAGGGACCCGATGGCATTGGCTTTTGCCGTTTGGCACTTTTAATCTGGTCGTCACGTTCGTTGTAACCGTCTGCATCTGAAAGATACGCAGCATCGCCGTCCAATTCGCCAGCCTGCGGAATATTTTCAAACCATTCCTTCTCGTTGGCCCAGCCTTGGTGCATGATCACTGCGATCCACTGGTCGACATCCTCGCGATGCCTTCGCTCCGTTGAAGGGAGGCCAAGACTCACGAGCGCGGTCTGACGCATTTCAGAAAAGGTCTTCTTGTCGAGTTTCTTTGTCTCTCCTTCTTCGTCGGACGAGGAGCTCCGTCGGCGGGCGAGAGCCAGGAAATACACGGCCACGATGAGAGCTTCGACCATCTCTTTATAGTCCTCATCGTTCTCTTTATCCTTCGCGGACAGAATAGGTTCCACGAAGTCCGCCGTTTCTTCCCCAAGAGTATCCTCTTTGTTACCCAGAGAAATGAAGTATAAAATGGAGGATACACCGGCGAACATATGAGGCGGTAAGGTCCGTGAGATAGGAGGTCGCGACCATGTGCTCGTCCGTGGAGCTGGAGTCGATAGTGTTTTGCAGACGTTCCGAATAGAGGTCATCACCCAGGCAGGGGCGTCGGGGATAATCGTAGAGCCGGGCAGGCCATTGGGGCGGACTTTGGAATTTTTGGGTGTTTGAGAGCGTGAGTTGCTTTCTTCATTCAGCAAAACTGACTTCTTCAACGGTGTGGGTTTGTTCGAAGCGGTTTGGAGTCTATGTGGTGTTGTTGCTGTGTTCGAGGGTGTCTTGGTATACTTGGAGTCTTTCGTAGGAGTTGAGGCGACGGATCCAGGGCGTGAAGGTGTTCCTGAAGTCGAGCCAGTCCCTGGACGTTTCACTCCAGCTACATTGTTCGAAAGCGAGCGGTCGAGGAATGCATAGAGTTTCTTGTAGGCGCGTGGAGGACAAGGCGGGTGTCCCATCACAGGGGGAAGTTTGAGCGCCCGAGTGAGTCTGTATGTAGCCAGCAACTAGTCAGCTATTCTGCAGGGATACAAGGCCAGGCAACACACACCTTCGACAAGCGATCTCGGCACAAGCATAAGGGCGTGCGATTTCTTCCTCAGGTCTCAGGCTGGTAGAAAAGCTTCGGGATTGCGCGACAAGAGATAAGGCCAAGCTAAGAAGCTCTTGAGGTAGGTCACTGGCGTGGGTGGGCAATAGTGTACCCAATGCTTGCTCGACGGGTCTGTTATTCATCTTGTACGTGAACACAACCTCTGACCAACGGATCTGAACGTTCAAGAATTTCCTTCACATTCGTGTTTCCTGCTCTGTAAAAACCCAGAGCATGTCATGTGACTTTGTCTTGAATGCCGTCGTCACACTGGCCTTAGCAACGAATTACTTACTCCGTCCTGAGGGAGGTATTGGCTCTACCGTCGCCAAAAAAGACACACTATTGATCCCCTGCATTAATAAATTGCGGAAGAAAGTCTTCCCCAAGGGTAAAAATAATACCCGTCATGCAAGAACCGTCTGGTCAAAAGCTCTTGGGAGTTACAATCCGGAAGACGAACCAGGAAACTACCAGTCTTGGTGTGCTGTTGTTGTTTTTCTCCTTCTCATGGATATCCACCATAGAAGAGAACTCTAAAGTGAAATTACTAGAGTACTAATGGCAATGACTGCAGAAATACTCCGTAGTCCTCCTCCCTAAGTGGATATGGAAATACGAACCACCCACTCTCCACAGTGCTCGGCAAATGCCAGAAATACTACGGAGTAGATCCCACCATCTCCTGGTGATAATCTCCAGAAGTGATTTGTAGGAGTTATAACAGTAGATTAGTATAGCATATACGGAGTACAGAGTACTCCGTACATATATTCTCTAACAGGGTAGAAATTACATCAACTTCTGGTTGTCAGGGAACAACATGCTAAGCTGAGATATCCGCTATGCTAATGCCGTCCAGATAACTCAATTCTTGAAAAACCACTCTATCAACCAATAACGAAGGATAGTCTCTATAAAGACATCATCATATTGTATATGTACCAAGATCACATATGGTTGAAGGGTGTGCTCTGTACGGAGTAGTGACCCCGAAACACTATTTGCTTGGAGCCCATTTGACTATCTTTGCGGGCAAACTCCGCGGTATAAGATACAGAAAAGGGACTGACCGGCTATTCTCGAGTTAGTCTAGACCTGCATTAATAGTCGGAATAGGGGGATCATACTAGTGATTCCATAATTCAGCCCGGATTGGCTCAGGTGAAGATCCTTGGGGGAAGAAACCCTGAGGAGACGATCACCGGGACTCCACCAAGTCCTGCAGTAGCAAAGTTAGAACATGTTCGCGGCCCAATGTGATCCACTTCTGCGATGGTCCCTGGTAGATAGTCGGATATTCTCCGCTCGCCGTGTGCCCATATTGTGATGGATCAGCTGCGCGTGGTATATTAGGTAGCATACGCCATGACCCGTTTACGGTGGAAGGCCAAATTTTCGTATTCCGGGAGACTACACAGTCTACACCCGTCCGTTCCTTTTTCTTTGGATGCCTACTTTCTTTCTAGCCGACCTTGTCATTCCTTTATAAGCATGCGCAACTTCCTTTCGCTTGCGACGTGGGCTAGCATAATCATCACGTCTTCGGCGGCTGTCGTTCCTTCATCACTTGCAGCACTTTCTTCCTCCAATGGCCAGCCAGCAGTCAGCAACACATCAGAGACGCTTCCAAACGACGGGAGCCGTCTACTTGCCACAGCAAGTGGCACATGTACCGGCCCCGTCAAAAGCGTCCCCACAAGTTACTGGCTGGCCGATCAGGACCACAGTGGAAATACTCGTGGTTATGCCCCCAACGTGGACAATGCGAATTACCCCGTCTGGCGTAATGTCCTGCATTACGGGGCCAACAATGATGGGTCCGGCAACCAGACGTCCAGCTTGCAACACGCCATCAACGATAACGGATCAGGTGGCAGCCGTAAAAGCAGTGGTGTCACGCGCTACCCAGCGGAGGTCTTCCTCCCTGGAGGCACCTATCAACTAGGCAGTACACTGGAACTGCGCGTAGGCACAGTAATTACTGGAGACCCGCTCAACCCGCCGGTGCTGAAGGCTGCATCGAACTTCAATGGTGATACCTTGGTCATGGGTTATGATTCGGGCAATGGAAACCCGGAGACTAGCTTTATGACCCTTGTGAGGAATGTGGTGCTGGACACTACAGCTCTCAGTGCCGACACAAAGATCACGGCGCTGCAGTGGGGTGTAGCGCAGGGGTCTGGTTTGACCAATGTGCAGGTTCAGATGCCGACTGCTTCGACCGGTCATACCGGAATTTATATCAAAGCGGGCTCGATAATTGCCGTCACCGACGTGGTATATTTGCTAGCCTTCCCATTAATTCCGGCTGATGCTGACTGGCGTAGCGAATCACGGGTGGTGCTGTAGGTATCAAGAATTCTAATCAACAGGTCAACTTCAAGAACATCTCGTTCAAAGGTTGTACGACCGCATTCGAAGCAGCAGGGGGCCATACAGCGTTGCTGCAAGGAGCAACCTTTGACACCTGTGGCAGCGGCATCAATATGACCGGTAATAGTTTGGGAAGCCTGGTTTTGCTGGACTCGTCGTCCATTAACTCTGGGACGGTCATCCAATTCCACGATTCGTCGAACGACAGTGGGAATCGGAATAGTCAAATTCTCATCCAGAACCTGTCGCACGATACCGACAACGCTATTGCCGTTGATAGCAATGGGAATGTCAAGCTGGCTGCTGTCTCCCATATCGACACCTGGGTGTGGGGGAATGTTACTCCTGGCCAATATGAGAGCGGAACGGCCTTTACTACCTCGCGTCCGGACGTACTGCTTACGGATAATAAATACTTCACAAAATCACAGCCAACGTACGCGGAGTACAGCAGTGACCAGATCGTCAATGTGAAGGCTGTCGACGGCTACCCCGTCAAGGGTGACGGTTCGACCGACGATAGCGCGTCCCTGAATGCTATTCTCGCGGACAACGCAGCCAACTGTAAGATCACTTACTTCCCATACAGCGTATATCTTGTCAAAGATACCCTGGTTATTCCTAAGGGCTCTCGGATCATGGGTGAGGCGTGGGCGGTTATTACGGGTGCGGGGGATGCATTCAAAAACGCCAGTACCCCCAAGCCGGTTGTGCAGATCGGACAGAATGGCGATGTTGGAGTGGTGGAAATCCAGGATATGCGATTCAGTGTTGCCGAGATCCTCCCGGGCGCTAAGATTCTCGAGATCAACATTGCAGGCAGCGCACCCGGCGATGTAGCGTTATGGAACACTATAGCCACCGTCGGAGGAACTGCGGAGACCAGTATTGCCAACAGCTGCACCAACCAGGATACCTCCCAGTGTATGGCAGCCTTCATGGTCCTGCATCTGACCAAGAGCTCATCCGCGTATATTGAGAACTTCTGGGGTTGGACGGCGGATCATAATCTGGATGGCGGACCGACCACTATCATTTCCACCGGCCGTGGTATCCTAGTTGAGGCCATCAAGGGAACCTGGCTAACCGGCACCGGTTCCGAACACCACTGGTTGTATAACTACAACATCCATCACGCAGAGAACGTTTACGCCGGTCTTCTGCAAACCGAGTCCCCGTACATGCAAGGGGACGAAGCCACCCAGACCGCACCCGCCCCGTGGACGGCTCAACCCGAGTTTGGAGACCCAGACTTCTCCTGGTGTGATGCCGGGGATCAGAAATGTCGTACCTCCCTGGCAACCACTGTAGATGGTGGATCAGATATCCTCCTATACAATTCCGCCGCATGGGCTTTTTTCAATGGCCCCTGGGACGGGACTTACAGCCACCAATGTGATGGCTCGTGTCAAACAAACATGATGCGCGTCACGAACTCCCCCAGAAACCTGGTCTGGTATTCGATCAGCACGCGCAAGGCCGACGTCATGGTGCTAGACAACAAGTCCAACCCTACCGAGTACAACCATCCCGGTGGATGGGAGGCAATTGTTCAGGCGTACCGGCAATTCGCTGATGGCCAGTAGCGGGTCTGTGAGTGTAATTATATGTGCGAGTTATGACTCGGAGATCGGTCCATGCAACAAAAGCCTGACTGGGGGATTCAACGGGGGATTGGGCCACACATTGATCGCACACCCATTCCATATGGCCCACTCAATATCTCTAAACGGCTGCTCTGGAGATCAACCACGCCGTGTTGTCTGCCCATTGTCTCCATCACGTTCCTCGGGCTCAGTCTCCTGGTCCGGTGTCCATCCGTGTGGCGGATTTCGTGACCTTCCAAATGATTTAGTTGGTTTTCACGCTGGTCGTTGATCTGATCTTTGTGAAGAATATCGACGGGAATCAAGTATGTGTGTTGGGTGGATCATCCTCGAAAGAGGCTACCGTTTCCTCTCACTCTACTGTAAATTAGCGGCGGTGACAGAGTCCAGGCCTTCCACATGTTAAAGCGCTCTTCTTTGCATCAGGAACCTTGGTACCAGGAGAGGATTTCCCTCGGAAGGTGTAACCGATATCAATATCACATCATAAGGGATGGGTGAGGGCGTTTGAATTCGAATTGGGGAATACAGATTTGTAGAAGACAAGAATGAAAAGAAGGGGGAAATTGGAAGTTAGAAGAAAGGACACCCTTTGAATGAATCCATGATTTGTTTTAGTAGTAATAGTACGGAGTATGGACGGAGTACGGAGTAGTATCATGGATGTAGTACTCCGTACTACAGTACTACAGTAATGGATACGTAGTAGTCGAGTACTATTATGTAAGGTACAACAAGATGCTGAGTCATGACGCTGCAGTCTCTGATTGGCGGCATGCAAGCGTGCCCAACGTGACCTGGAATGATCTCACGTATAAATACGCCGCCGCCCCCAGAAAACCCACTTTACGCGAAAATCTCTGTCTCGAATTTCTTCCCCTCTTCTTCGCCAATCCACCAAAAAAAAAAACACAAAAGTAATATTTTACTTTCACCAGAATCCATCAAAATGTCGGGATCTAAGGTTTACGTCGGGTCAGTTCTTTAATTTACAAAACACACAAAACCAAAAAAAAGAAAAAGAAAAAAAAAAAGTTCCTATACAGAATGTTGTCTTACTTATGAATTTCAAATCCAAAGAAATCTGTCTTGGGGCACCAGTGATGAATCCCTCCGACAGACATTCTCCGAATTCGGTCAGGTTGTTGACTCGGTACGCTTCACCTGACGACATCGCCTACTCTTGACGCTGGAGTAAAAGCCCTCCCCGGGCGCTGACTCGAAAATAGATCGTCATGAAGGACCGCGAAACCGGTCGCAGCAGGGGATTCGGCTTCGTGACCTTCAGCAACGAGCAGGAAGCCGAGGCCGCCATCAACGGACTCAACGAACAAGAGTAAGTTTT